>SJRY01000303.1:0-136584 GCA_011319805.1 Macrocybe gigantea
GTCTCGCTCGAGAGGAGAGCCTCACACTTTCGACAAGCCATATGGCTCGTCCGGCTCACACGGGTGCACTTCATCGATCGGGAAATATTTGTAACGTTGCTCCTGACTGAAAACTAATGTGATGACGTTAACTGACGATGCTTGCGCAATTCTGGTGATGCCCAGCTGGCGTCGACGAAAACTCGTCACTGATCTGACTGAGGCACCTCCATTAAACTCACTTCTGCACAGGCGCGAAGGACGTTCCAGGATATTGTGACATTGCTTCAAAGTGCAATTCGTTACCGACTCCCAAAGACACGGACCGTATGACTGACCTGTTGTGGGTGTCTACTTGGTAGTCTCCAGGCCCGGGGATGCCAGCAAGGTGCACCACGGCCTCGCATCCATCAAGAACCTTCATCGCAATGCTATAGTCCTTGAGATTGGCCTTGATGTATATATACTCTGCATCCTTTGCCGCTCTGCGTCTGGCTCCGACGCGTAGTCAATGCCAACTACTGTGTGGCCGCGCTGCAACGCCAGAATGACCACCCGCTTTCCGACGCGCCCATTGCAACCTGTGATGGCGATCCTCATCGGCAAAGGAAGACTCTGCCCCAGAAGAGGAAGATGCAGGCTTTTTATAAAACCTTGCCAATGGATACTCGTGACCTGATAATTCCCCGAGTTCTGTCCGGTCTGGCTCAATGGTTGGGTCATGCCCACGTGCTCAATGTGCGCACTGCAGGGAAGACGCAGTTCAGCCACCGTAAATCTGGGGTATCGCAAATTTGACTTCAATCCTTTGGACTTCCACTCTTGCGTGAATCATAAGGAATGTATCTCCAAATAGACCAAATTTCGCAGGTCAGACTCTACACCCACAATAGGGAAATATAGGAATGATATCTATCATATGTGGTATGCTAAGTGTTAGTATACAATTATGCAGAGATTATGCCAGTGGTCCAAAGATGTAGTTAGTGGGTCTGAGAAAGGCGGGGAAGAACACACTTCCAATCAAACCCTTCCTCGCCCATGCGTCTATCAGGATATTTCCCACCCGACGATCCAAATCATGGTCCAGACGCGACCGAGCGGCCCTCCCACTCGCCGATCAGTAAGGATGTACCAAATGCGCTCTATAATGACACCGATTCCCATCATGATAAAAAAGCCGCCGACGTACATGAAGTCAGCGCCGTTGCCCATGCCCCACAGTCCGAAGTCGTGAAGTACGCCAGAGACGAGAAACGCGCCCAAGACATTGCCCACCCGTCCGAAAAGCAGCGATAAAGGTATCGATCCCAAAGAGATGAAGTTGTCTCGGAATATCTGATGCCACCGAACAGCCCAGAATTCGGCAAGCGACGTTGCAAGCCAGGGCGAGTTGAACGCGGGCGGCCACAGGGAACTGTGCTGGCGGAAGAGGACCACGCCGAATAGGGTGCACAGGTGGTACCCGACCTGGATTGCGCAGTAAACCGTAAAGCCTGACAGCAGAGTGATCGTGCTTGAACACATGTAACGCTGTACGGCAGGGGACGTCGCGTTAAAGATGGTACCGCCTTTTGCGGAGCCGATAGTTAGTGGCGAAAATGATTGAACAGCGTAGTGCAGGGTATCAAAGGCGATGATGTGGCAGAATAGGGAAGATATTGTTGCGAAGACGAACGCAATGGCCGAATCTGTGGGCCGTGTTTCGTGAGGTATCCGAAGTCCATTAGACCAACTCCAGCCACAACCACGAAGATTGGCGCACAGATCGAATGCACTGACCGCTAATTCGAGCAGCCCCTTAGGGTCGCTGTAATCTTTCTCGTCAAAAGCGTAGCAAGCTGGTCTTATGACCTTGACCGCTTGAAAGGTTGCTTGCAGAAAGCCCATGCTATTGCTCGCATGCTGAGCGTCGTTAGTGCCAGCTGAATAAAGAGAAACTAATTAGACAGTTCAGAAGACGAACAGAGAAGTGCATACCAGCAATCCTTGGTTCAAATATATCAGCCTCTCGTCGTTGTACTTTATCACCAAGTCCAGCTTCGTCGCCGCACGAAACGTTGACAATAAGGTGAAGGGAAGAATTAGTAAACGAGTTGACTGGGTGTCCGGGATGAGCGTTAGAAGTGCAGTCGTATAGTACAAAAGAAGGGGTGGTAGAAGATCATGAAAGAAAGACGTGGTCGTCAGAGGATGTCGTGTGTGAGGAGGCGGAACGAGGTCAGCAAGCCTCCAAACATATGGGACATCAGCAATTCTCTATTCATCATAGACTTTAGATAGACTCACCATATCATTTCTGGCGTTCGGGGATGTGGTTGTAATATAAGCGCGATGAAGTCGTACCATTTTGGTTTAGGCGCTCGGGAACATGTCGTCCTCCGCTTAACACGGGCCAGGATAACCTACTCGCTCTCTCAATAGACACGAGCAATAGTCACAGGGCGTTATGGAAAATGACTCAGAGCACCCATAAATATACGGAGCGGTCCCACCGTGAGCACAGAAAGGAGCCATGTTCATACTCGCGAACCCAGAAACATCGCCGCCCCTGGACGAGTCACTCTATTCATTAGATGGCGACGAATTAGAGTTTTTCAGATATCTGACAGGTATTCAGGATGAAAACGCAGTCAAAGCGCATGTCATTGCAGTGCAGACGAAGGCCTATGCAGTGAGTCTCCACGGTTTGTGATGGTCATTCTCATTTCCGCATTTTACTCAGATATATGGCTACCCTGCATTCGTTCATTCTCGTTCTTAAAGTCAGTCTGATCGTGCACGCAGCAACCAATTCATGAACCTCCTTTCTAGATTAAAAATTGCGCGTCTTCCAGGCTACAAGCATGCATTGAATATGTCGCGTCACGATTCTAACGCAATTTTCCTGGATCTGGGATGTTGCTGTACGCATAACAGACTGATTCAGAATTTTACCTATTCAGATACCCTTTCGCAGTCGGGAATGACATCAGAAAGGCCGTTCAGGATGGCTGGCCAGTGAACCGCGTCATTGCTTCAGATTTGCGACAAGGTCAGCCCTGATCGCCTTTTCATGGAGGTTGATCACCTCACATCATCTACCTCAAGGTTTCTGGGACTTTGGGCACGAATTGTTCAAGTCCACTCCTCAGTCGTTTCCAGCTGCTTTCGTCCCCGGCGACATATTCGACTCAGCTATCCTTTCAGAGAGAGCTCCTTTCTACGAACTTCCGACATCTCCATTGCCCGACTTGCAGCCCTTAACTTCCTTAACTCCACTTCAAGGGCACATACGCGTCATCTTTGCTGCGTCGTTCTTCCACCTGTTTAACGAAGGTCGGCAGAAACAGCTTGCAGAGCGAATTGCTTCTCTGCTATCTCCTGTGTCAGGATCCATGATCTTTGGATCACATGTGGGAGCGGCTGTCAAAGGTCGTGGGCCCAGCATCGCGAAGCAGGATGTATTCTGCCACTCGCCAGGGAGCTGGTGTGAGCTCTGGGATGGTCAAATCTTCACGAGGGGCACAGTCAAGGTTGACGCTTATCTCAAGGCGATCAGCCGGCCTGATCTTGGGCCCCACGAACAGCATCATCTGCTGATATGGTCTGTTACCAGGCTCTAAATTTGAACTCGATGCGGGATAGCGTGAGGACATCACGTATCCCCGATTGTTTTGACAGCCTGGAATAAGCCTGTCTGTCTACGTCAGGAATACAAGTGCAATTCCATTCACTGCGACCATTGACTGAAGCCCCCATTTTCTGTGTTGCGTCTCGTTATGTCCGCTGCTGCATTTCCCCTTGACAACAGTCTATATTTCCTTGCTGGGGATGAACTCGATTTCTTTAAAGCGCAGACAGGACTGCATGACGAGAGCAAGCTGAAGCATCACATACTCACTGTTCAGGAGAAAGCCTACAAAGTATATATCAAAACCTGCTCCTCATGATTTCCGTCTCCAGTTGCAGGAACTTATCTTCCTTTGAGCTTTACAGTTATCCGTGCATCCGGCGGTTCAGCTTTCTTCAGTACGCACCTAGTTGACTCGAGTGGCGACTACCTTCCAACTCTAAGAAGATTGTCGATCTATCACCTTCCAGCCTACCAGCAAGCACTGCAGCTCCTGCGGGAGCATTCAGATGCTGTCTTCCTCGATATTGGTTGTTGTTGTAAATCCAAAATCAGTTCGTCTCTTGTGTCAATTCTCACCAAAATCTACACATGAAGTTGGTTATGATCTGCGCAAGCTTGTCGCCGACGGGTGGCCAGTTGAACGTACGGTGGCTTCTGATCTCAAGCCGGGTACGTGGTGTCCACTGTATACGGTCTTTAGGAGTAATTGTGCTTGTGTAGAATTCTGGGAACTAGGTCACGAACTGTTCAGATCCACGCCCGAGTCATTCCCGGCATGCTTTGTTCCTGGAAACGCATTCGATCCCGAACTGATCGAGCCGCGAGAACCTTTCTACGATGAACCGCAGAGCCCGTCGCCTTCACTTAGTGGATTGACGAGCCTCACACCTCTGCAAGGTCGCCTTTCCGCTATTCACGCATCATTGTTCTTCCACCTCTTCGATGAACAAGAGCAGCTTGAATTGGCAAGACTTTTGGCGACTCTATTATCGCCTGCTGCTGGGTCCATGATGTTTGGAATGCATGTAGGGTGGACTGAGAAAAAACTGAGGTCCGATGTCTTCACCGCCGCTGGCAACTCTATGTTCTGCCATTCCCCAGAAAGTTGGGATGAGTTATGGAACGAGGTCTTTCTCAGGGGTTCTGTCCGAGTTCAGTGCACTCTACAAAATGTCGACGCGCCGGACCTGCTCATGTTGCAGTGGTCAGTTACTAGGCTGTAACCATCCGATACTACGGCATGTTTCATCACCCGTGATGGAAGAGATCAGAACTTTTATATGCATGCTGCGCTGTCGTTAGCGTTTGAGGTTGAACACAGGGATGTTATCAGCTTCTCTCGGACCCGATGGAGCCTCGGAGTTGTGCATGCCGCGTCTTCTGACTAGGTCTCCTAACCCCAAAACTTAGATCCTTCTCCAACAGTGTGTCGCTTGTCGCCCACGCCTGAAATTCAAAGCTTATGACTACCGCAAGTAATAACTGGCCTCCTTTGAACGAGAATTGGTACTCCCTTGAAGGGGACGAACTCCAATTCTACCGGGAACAGACCCAGATACAAGATGAAGGCGAATTAAAGAAGCACATCCTCATGGCACAAGAGAAAGCATACAAAGTATGGGGCATCTCACACGACGGCTGCTCAATATTAATGCCATTAACCAGGTTTACGGCTATCCATGCATACGTCGGTTTGCTTTCCTTCGGTATGTCGCACATTTCTTGATTCAGCATATTGCAGAATCCATCGTATCCATTTCAGACTGAAGATCTCGCATCTCCCTGCCTATGAGCGAGCCCTCCAGCTCGCGAAAGAACGCTCTGACTCAATCTTTCTTGATATAGGATGTTGTTGTGAGTAATTAACGTTGCTAGTGCAAAAAATTAGTTTTCTCAAGCCACTCTGTAGTCGGAAACGATTTACGCAAAATCGTCGCCGATGGATGGCCCGTCGAACGTGTGGTAGCTTCCGATCTTCAACCAGGTCCGTAATATTTATCCGCGTGCATAGGTTGAAACATCAAAACCAATTGACTTTTTATATAGAGTTCTGGGCACTGGGTCATGAGCTATTCAGGACGACACCCGAGACGTTCCCTGCAGTCTTCATCCCAGGCGACGCATTTGATGGAAGATCATTGCCCCTCGGGAACCTTTCTATGAGATGACTGGAGCACGAACTCCGTCTCTCGAAGAATTAACGAGCCTCACACCTCTGCAAGGTCACATTTCGGTCATCCATGCATCTTCATTCTTCCACCTTTTTGACGAGCAGAAGCAACTGGAATTAGCTAAACTCGTCGCAACTCTACTGTCTCCCGCACCAGGCTCCATGATATTCGGCATGCATGGAGGACGGCCAGAGAAAGGGTGGAGAACCGAGGTCTTGAACAGTGCCAGCAGACATATGTTCTGTCATTCGCCCGACAGCTGGAAAGACTTGTGGGACGGACAGGTCTTCCGCAAGGGATCTGTTCAAGTTGATTGCGGTTTGTTGAAGGTCGAACGCCCGGATTTCAGCGCCGCAAAGGGCGCGGAATTCTTCATTCTTTATTGGTCTGTCACGAGGCAATGACTGATATAGACATTAATTGAAGACCGAAGTTCACGCGTCTCTAGACCCGTTGGCTTGAGCTTGAATCGGTTCTTCATTCATTTTGTTATATCCCAAGGCCTCAAAGCAGAGGCACGAATCATTGTTGAAATTCGTGTCTATGAACGGCTGCGAAAACTAATACTGTGGCACATAAATCGAAGATTTAATGTGGTGACGTGCATTTGGGAGGAAAAGAAACCCGTGACAAATCTGTGACAAATTCAACCCACTGTACTCTGGCGATGCGTTTCGTTCCGCATGCCTCTTGTCAAAGTCAAGAGGAGACCTTCAATTCGAGCTTGACGGTCCTAGATCGGTTGACAGTCAAAGTCAGGAAGCTATGGACTTAGATGAGACGAGCTGAATCGATCCACCTGTAGTTCCTTCATCTCATCTTTGAGACGCTGAATGGGAAGATCACGTATCTCTTCCACAAGATCTTCCAGGCGCTTTACGCTCGCTTCAGCAGCAAGTGATGGGTGGCTCTCCGACATGGAGAAACGTTGTCCAAACAACATGGCCAAGGGACTTCGGCCTGCACCAGACGGTGAACCTGCGGTCGGAACAACGGGCTCTAGAGGTGACAAAGTCTTCCCAGATTTGAGATTTGGTGACCCCTTGCTCGATGGTGCATTATGAGTGCTCCTATTTGCGCTGACGGGGCGTTTGCGCCGTCTCGACGGTGTCGCTGCTAATGTCTGTGCGCTGCGCATTTCCTCTCTTGAATGGATAGACCGCAATGCTGGTATGTCTTCGTCGGATTCTCCGAATAGGTCAAACTCACTCGCAAGGTCGATGTCAAAGATGGCTTCGTAGAGTTCGTTTGTCGTCGAGCCCACCAAGGCTTCTACAAGTGGCATGTTCTGGATGTGACGAGGCAGACTGTTGAATAAGGACTGAGCGACCCCTTTGCCTGTTTCTCTGAGCCTCGATCCGGCAGTCAGGTGGCGTTCGTAGATAGCAATTGTAATGAGGGTGGGTAGGCTGGTCAGTTTAAGAAGGAAAACATTGGCGGAATGCAGGGCCCTGGGTGTCAAAATCCACGAAGCAGGCTTAAGGATGATAAATGCCAGTATATTGAATGGTGGCTGATAAGAGAATAAGGCGTCCGACTTTACTCTGCAGTCTTATTAGCTATTTAAGTGGAATTCGTGAGGTCGCATTCTTACCCTTCCATTGTTGATATGGCAAATTGGAACAGGTACTGAAGGTAGATTGGTCGATTGAGCATCATAATATCTAATCACTGGCTGTGAGCTCACCTCTTGGGTAGCGTTCTGAAGCCGTGGCAATGGATGTCAGCAATGCCGCACATGATAAGATCCGTAGTGAGACTTACCGCATCAATTCTTGCGACAGTGTTGGACAAGAGGGATATCAAGACTAGACAAAGATATGAGCAGTTCCTACATAATGCTGGCTAAATATTGACATACTGGTCAACAGCAGAGTGTTCGACAAAGCGGCGAATACGGTCATCAATATAGGTCCGAACAGTGGATGAAAACTTGAGGCTTGTTCAAAACTGAGGTATGTGTTACCAAACCAGATCTGGACCATCAGCCAAGCGATCGATCTGAGGGTCCAAGGATGAGCAGGCGCGTCGCTCCCTAATCATTAGGTGAGCAAGTAGGGCACGACGATGGGGGATTGTGTTACATACCAAGGGTCCATAATGTAAATAATAGGCCAGAAAAGCAAATGGCTGCAATGCCGATGAAGAAGACGAACTGCGACACCATTGCGCGAAGCGATCTATCCACGGTAAGAAGGGTCTAAGAAATAGCGACTGATCTGCTTACAGAATGACGACATTGTTGGAAACTGCAAAAAACGCCAATCTATTGATGATTGAATGCAAAGGACCATGTGAATAAGAAAAGATTTACCTGGGGACCAGGATACAAGCTCCGCAGGCCAAAATATCGTATGCAGTAGATGAAAGGTGGGCTGAGAGACGTTAATGGGATACATATGATTAGAAGAAAAGACTACCATCTCGATAATATATGCCCTGGATCCTGAAGATCAAATACGCGAAAAATATGATGATGAAGCCGAAGTCGAAAGCATTCCACAGCTGTAACCAAGTATTAGGGCCCCAGGAAATTGTGACGGATTAACGAAGTTCACATTGGCCATGTATACTAGTCGCTAGTCAGCTAGGAAGTTTAGCGACGAAGCGTACTGCTTACTGATCCACCCGCGTTCCATGGCAGCCGTGTATTCTTCCAACGTGAACGCCGCAGCAAATAGGATGAATATTTTCTCCCAAATATCCATGGCCGTCTCCGCCGCATCGTGAGCTAACTCACGATGAAGCGATAAGCGAATAGTGTCTTCATCCTCTTACAAGACTTACACGATAGACATAGGACGAATGTCAATAGCAGAAGAGTGAAGTTGATGAATTCCAGTATGGCACCGTATCTTGGCACACGTAAACTGTATGCTGTCAGTCACTTCCATCTGAGGACAGAAAGATGTATAGTAACCGATAGTGATCTATGAAAGATGCGTTGCGAGGATCGTAAATCTCAATTTCCTTGTGTTTATAATTATCTGCTAAGATGGATCGATTGGCGGCCATTGTAAAGACGACCCGTCCGGAATAGATATCGTTGACAACCCCTTGTGAAACGGGTGACGCGATGAAGGCCTTGGCTTGCGTAGATATAGCCATCTGTAGAGCATCAATAACCCAGTTTTTGGCCGGCATTATCAACGGCTCTCACCTCAAGAGCGCTCTGAGGCGACTCCATGTCGCTCTCGTTCCGGCCCATTGCAAATTTGACCTCATCGATGACATCTTGACTAGCACCAGCGAGTGGATTCCATCTGGTGGCCAAAACTGCGACAAGCTGAAAGTGATTGGATGCAAAGCGGCGAAGCAGTTTCATCGCCAAGATCTCGCATAGCATGGCACGCGCTTGCATGACACCAGCATTGGCCAGATCGGAATCTGACTGTGCGAGGAAGTATGACCGTACCAAAAGGCATGCGTACACGACCGCCATGTTCTTGAGCCTTGCATACCTGTTTACAATAGGACGAACAAGGGAAAAATTGATGTCAGAAGCGTTGAGCTGTCTAAAGGAATACCAATTCAGTATGGCAGGAGGTCAGCATCTAATGGCACGCACTCCCAACTTAGAGCGCTATCTGTAAGGAAGGAAGATGAGATCTCGGAGAAAGTGCTTGGCTGTCGCCACACCTATTGTTTTCTTGGAAAGGAATTTCCAATGTTGAACCAAATTGGTCCAGCGCAAGATGACATATCAACGAGACTCACAGCGACATCTTTCCTCAGCGATGGGATGAGTGGAAAGACCCTGACTGCTGCGAGGTCTGCCTGTGTGGGCGCGAGGAGGCCTTGGTTTTCAGAATCCATATTCGCAGTTCACATAGAGAGCAAGAGGTGACAAGGCCTGGACCCTTACTGTGGGAGCGAAGAAGGGTAGGGCAAGGCAACCAGACAAGAGAACGGTGATATAACTGGTGAGAGGCTGATGATCTCTTTTTTGTCTTTCCCTCCTCCAACGCTAGCTCGTGGCGGCTGCGAAGAGCAACACGCGAAGCTGTTATTGTTCTGCGATGTCAGGGGCAGCGAGAAAGAGATCAATGGAGGAAGACGGCTGTCGGTGTTTGCCATCAAAATGGCACAAAGTCTGAACAGTTCCCAAAACTGCTCTCCTTGTATTCCCCGGTCTTAACTCCTACTCTCGGTCCACCCTCTCATACCCTGCCGTTGTGCAGGCAAAATGGGTGGTGTCTGCTGCTGTCTCTCAGAGCCCATCGATTTTGATGGCGAAGTATCACTCTATCACTTCGACCTCCACCGCGCAGTCGGCAAGGGTGCCTTTGGCAAGGTTCGGGTCGTCGAGCACAAGCTCTCAAAAAAGCTGTACGCCCTCAAGTACATTGACAAAGCCCGGTGCATCAAACAGAAGGCTGTAGCTAACGTGATCCAAGAGCGAAGGCTACTTGAAGAGGTTTGTGCCTATCCAATCCCCGCGTCGTGATCCAGAAACATGTTGAACTCAAGGCTTGCTGTGGTAGATCGATCACCCTTTTGTTGTCAATCTACGATATGCGTTTCAAGATGACGAGAACTGTTTCTTTGTGCTCGACCTCATGCTCGGAGGCGACCTACGTTGTAAGCCGCACACATTTCAAGCCGCTCATGGTCCGCTGACATGTATCATGTTAGTCCATCTAGAGAGAAAGGGATTCATAGAGGAGAAAGTAGTACAGTTCTGGATCGCAGAACTAGCATCTGCACTGGCGTACCTCCATCGCCAACGTATCGTTCATCGGTCGGAGTCTAACTTCCAGGCAATCGTTATGTATTCTGACACCTTTCTAGTGATATCAAGCCAGACAACATTCTTCTTGACGCCGACGGTCATGCTCATATCACGGACTTCAACGTTGCTATCCATTACTCTGAACGGCGCTTGCACACCAGTGTCGCAGGCAGCATGGCCTACATGGCACCCCAGGTCGTCGGCAGAAAAGGTTACTCATGGGCTATCGATTGGTGGAGCCTGGGCATAACAGCCTACGAGCTCTTGTTCCACAAGCGTCCCTTCGAAGGGCGAAGTACGGAGAAAATGACACAGGCCATCATGAAAGATCCTTTGCGCTTCCCTGAGGATGCGCTGAACAGGTGTAGCGAAGCCGGCATCATGGCACTAAAAGGGGTACGTGAATGGCATGAATGATAGGTGCCTTATTCCCAACATCGCCGACAGTTTATCACCCGCGATCCGGATTCCCGGCTCGGTTGTAGGCCCAATGGCCAGGGAATCAAGGACGTCAAATCACATTCTTGGTTCGCACACATCGACTGGGACAAACTGGAAGCGAAAGAATGCAAACCTCCCTTTGTTCCAAATGTGGGTAGCAGCTCTATTCTCCAATGTCTCCATTTTTACGTGACGTTCATAAAATAAGATGAAACAAGCAAACTTTGATGTATCCCACGAACTCGATGAATTTTTGATGGTTGAGAAGCCTCTGACGCATTCCAAACGGAAGGCGAACCCCGACTTGGAGAAAATGAAACCAGAGTTACGACAGCTCGAAGAACAGTGCGTTCTCGCGGTCGTCTTATTCCTTGATTTGTTTCTGACCTCGTTACCAGGTTTACCGTGTATGACTTCACAAGATCTCCACGGATGTCATATTACCCACATAACCAACCTGTGGTGCTGGATGGCGACAACAGCGATCGCACGCTACCCAGCTCTGCAACGGCCACTCTCCAACCGACTGCGACTATCGCTGAGAGGTCGCAGACAGGTTCTCCGATAACAGAGAGCGAATGCGATCGCACGCCTCCCCTGCCATCGTCGCGCGGTCTTATTACTCCATGATCATCAGTTTCATAGCGCAACATTGATATCCGCCTGCCTCGCAGGCGGGTAATGCCAACTTCCCTTTTGCTATCGTTATATCCCTTCTAATTACTCACTGGCATACCCCTAAGTTCAGATTAATTTACCTCGGGAACGGGATCAAACTCCAGACGAAAACCGGGCTTACGCATCTTTCGCACTTCGACCATTATGCATTTCATTTTCATCATCATCATAGCTATCATCCACATTATTTTCCACTTGTCGCGGAGCGCAGTTGTACTTGTACCAGAGTTTTGTACTGCATATCTAGTGTATGTACTTGAACTAATTTCATTTTGTGCGTTTACTCTCCCTTACCTAAACCTCGTCCTCGACATTTGCCATCCAATGTCAGACTCAGGTTCCGAATCAGAAAGCAGCAGAGTTGTCCGCTTTTCGGATATCATGACCATCCGCAGACTCTATCAAAACTCGGTGCTTAAGCTACCCGCAGCAAGCAAAGTGCGATACCAACCGAACGCCAGGCTGCTCGACCAAATCTCATTTATGTACGTCACAATGCGGCTTTGCGTTGTTCTTTCACAGAAGGTTTAATTCTTTAGCCAAGCTGATCTTACAAAGCTGGAGGTCGATGCCATCGTGAATGCCGCGAATTCAAGTCTCTTGGGTGAGCAAGAGGCAATGTCTTGTGTTCTACTTCCTGAGACCGCGGATATCGTCAGGCGGAGGAGGCGGTCTGTGTCATTTTGCATGGTCATTGAATTCTGGATTGATCCAGCGTACGATCCAGTCGACGGTGCTATCCATCGCGCAGCGGGACCACGCCTCTTGGACGAATGTGGGTCCTAGTCAACGCATTCTAAGTATACGCCACTGAGACGTTACACTAGGCCGCATGCTGAATGGGTGCGAAACGGGATCCTCAAAGATCACGAAAGGATATAACCTCCCTGCGTGTGTCCCTTTTCTCGTACCCTCAGTGATATCATTATCCCATATGCGATAATTGCGATTAGCCACCATGTCATACACACCGTCGGGCCTATCTACAGCGCAAGACAGGCAGAGCATAGGGCAACGCAACTGGCGTCCTGCTACAGGACAAGCCTTGAGCTTGCCGTCTCAAATAGGCTGAAGCGTATAGTGAGTCTCGTGCGATCAGTATCACCGTAGTCCTGAACGCTCCCGAACTTTCGAGGCCTTCCCTTGCATTTCCACGGGAATCTATGGATATCCAATAGTAGACGCGACCCATATAGCTCTCCAAGAAGTCCGAAAGTTTTGCGAATCCAGAGCCGGCCCGATGGTTTGTTTCCCTGCCTTTTTCGAGCCTGGATTCCTCCAGTGACTGAATCTGATGCTTGTACAGATTGAACGTATCATTTTCGTCGTTTGGTTGGACAAAGATAAGAAAGTTTATGAGTCAGTGCAGATGTTGCATAGCTTTAACCCTTCTCAACACGACCCTCAGGGAGTTGATTCCCGAGTATTTTCCACCTGCGTCGGAAGAGCGGCAGCAGGCAGTCGAGGCATAGCTCCATATCTTTGTCGACAAAATGTTCACATTCGCATTCCGATGCCTTTCTTGTGAGTCTTCGATTGCAAGTCATTCTCGACGGAGCGTAGTTGATGAATGTAGACTCATAGTCTGTCTCATGCAACTTACTTATGCGCAATTTTACTAAGTACCCGCCAGCCGCCCTGGCTTCATCTTCACCACAGTGTGAATTCTGTCCCAGTGCACAACAGCGCTTAATTGAAACTGATGCGCACTTGCTCCATCAAGCACGACTCCGGCCGGTCGTGTCTTTTGAATCGCGTCTGCCGGCCCGCTTGAGCTCATCATGCGCCCCGTGACCATGGTATTGACGGTAGTCTCTTCTCCGTAATTTCTCCGCAACACCATGAGCCATCTGGTCATAACGTGTCCAAAAAGCGGGGTATAACGCGCATCGTTTCTGATCGCGGTGCTCCTTACCTTTTACCCACAGACGAGCTTCACGTCCTGCTGACAACAAGGATGGGCCTGATTTACAACGTTTTCGTCGCCACTTTCTCGTCTATCGGTGAGTAGCTGTAGGTCACAGTAGATTGTGACCTGACGAAGATTATCAGGCGCGTTTCTGTTTGGGTATGCCTATCTAGCCTGAAGGATGTGTCGCGAGAATCTTTGGCTAAGGGCACTCTTTTTCATGTGTGACAGTTATGACAGGTGCACTTCCGATATTCCACTCTGGTAAGTAGCGCGCTAATGCTGGTGACAGCGGCATCATCGCGTCTGTCATTACGATGGACCACTATCTCGCGAAATTCGGCGATGATCCAAGTATAAGGGGTGCGGTGGTGTCAACTTTTAACGGCAAGTCACACTTTCAATTGCCTTGCCGGCTTGCATTAATGTTTATTATGTAGGTGGATGTTTCTTTGGCGCGATGGGTGCAGGATGGTACAGTGGCATAGGTGTTTATTTGCCGAGTCATACTGAGTGTTTGCCAGGGCAAATGACAAATGGGGACGGAAGAGAACTATTCAGGTGTGTCACGAACATCGCTGGCTTCTATAAAGCTAACAGTGCCGTACAGATTGGCTGTGTCCTAGCACTGTGGGGTTGCGCTATGCAGGCAGGTGCGAATAACGTCGCAACCCTTCTTGTCGGTCGAATCGTCGCGGGGTTGGCCATTGGGTAAGTATCATCATGTCAATGGTGTTCGATCTTCCGATTTTCGATGTCAACGCCCAGAGTGCTATCCATGACGGTTCCTTTGTATAACGTATGGTACATATCTTCAAGATAGGGACGAATAACTGACTGAAATCTTCAGACTGAAGTGGCCCCTCCCAAGATTCGAGGCTTCCTTGTTGGTTTAACACAACAGCTTATCGGAATCGGATTTATCGTCGCTAACTGGGTAAGACCAGGGATTTTCGGCATAGTTTCCTGCGGATGCTGACGGATGAAAGATTGGATACGGGTCTCAGTTCATCTCATCCGACACGTCGTGGAGACTGCCACTCGGCCTTCAGGTTTGAAGTTTCACGCATATACTTCATGAGCAGCCAAACTGAAATCATGCAATATAGCTGCTACCAGCTGGGTTGTTGCTGATTGGAATCCAATTCTTGCCTTATAGTCCGGTGAGCAGTGCGCATCTGTAATTCGACTTTTACTTGACCTCACCGCAAAAAAATGCCTTAGCGTTGGCTGCTGGAGGTAGGCAGAGACGAGGAAGCAAGGGATGTTGTCCTCCAAATGTACGGCGAAGGAGCCAGGGAAGTCGCAGAGAAGGATTATCAAGTAATGTCTGAAACGATAAAGGCCGAGAAAGCTGTGAGAAGTCGGAGGTTGAGCGATCTTTGGTCGACTCGTGCTATGATGCATCGGACTTTCGTTGCCGTCGGAGTGCAGGTCTTCTGTCAATGCACTGGTATCAATGGTAAATGCTCGACTTCTTATATTTGGCGCATCACTAACCTTTTTCAGTCATAAATTACTTCGGACCTCAAATGTATAATTCGCTTGGTATTAGGGGACATAGAGCACTTTTAGTCCAAGGGTGAGTTTTGATTTTGCTCTGGAGAGTTGCAGCTCGGAATGACGTCTTTCCAGCATATACGGAGCTGTTGGACCTATCACGAATTTCTTGTGAATTTATTTTCCGAGAAATGCTTGTGCCGGCAATTGAAGCCGTCCTTCTTTGACAGCTTTATCACTTTGGCATTGGATCGGGTCGGAAGAAAGAGACCGCTGCTTTTCGGTGCCGCAAGCTTTGTCGCTACGTTTTCTATCTTGGCGGCGATAGTGGCCACGAATCCTCTTCCGAATGACCCAGACGCGGTGCTTCCTCATGTGAATGTTGCCGCGCAACGGTACGTGTCTTTCTCATATGTAAATATAACATCGCGCGAGATTTTTTGTTTGAAGGGCTGGCATCGCAATGATCTTCTTGACGAGTATATTCTTCTCTGTCAGTTTTGGACCAGTCAGCTGGGTGCTTGCATCAGAGGTAAAGCCCCTTCCTCAGTCGATTTGGCATATTCGTTGAAACGATTCGGTGATAGGTCTTCCCAACCAACACACGCGCTATTGGAACCAGTGTAGCAACCTGTGCAAACTGGGTATGAGTCTGTGTTCCGAGTGCATTGTTGATGGTCTGATTGGCATCGTTTTCAACCAGGCGTTCAATACTCTCTTCGCTCAGGCAAGTTGCTGAATACCGAGTTAAGGAAAAATGACCGACCATGTTTGATTCAGGTCTCTCCGCTGGCGATGACTAACGTCAAGTGGAAATTCTACATGCTTTTTGTCGCGTTAAACTTGGTTGACTTCTTCATAATTGCGTTTGTGTTCCCTGAAACAAAAGGTAGGACGATGATTTTTTTTTTTACCCGGAACTAAGCTGGATCTGGTCTCTAGGAAAGAGCTTGGAGGAGATGAACGTTGTGTTCGGCGACGAAATGGACTTGTCTGGAAAGCATGAGGACGAGAAACCGAGTGTTGAAGAGACGAGTTGATAGGGACATTGCATTACGTAACAAAGATTTTCTTGCTCCTGAGCTTGAATGAAACTGGACAGTCTGCCTGTTGAGGTATAACTCTTTCCTCCTCATCCACCATCTTCGTCGTCTCTGACGGCACCCACAGTTGCTATACGAATTGCAACTCTACGCGCTGTCCCATTCTCTGCCCTACATCTGCAGATCCATCTATCTTATCTTTTCCGCCACACCCTCGTCGTACCGCGCCGAGTACCTTTTGGGGCGCACGACATCGGAACTTTCGGGAACTAGCCCGCAGGATATCTTCACGAGAGTGCTTCGCTACCCTCTCTGCAGCGCCGAGGTCCTCGACGCGTTTTGTCACAAACTCTCATTTGTGTCACCCCCCACAAAATCCCTCAGTTGTGAGCTGCCGAGACGACTGTTCCGCGCGCTGGCACCGAAGCCCGGAAATCTCACCTGGAAGGCCGACGATCCGCCTCTTCCATTCCTCAGATACCTCTTCAATTCGCCAACTATACCTACCCCGGACGTCAATTCGCACAGCGGATATGCTCTGACGAAAGCGGTATATGCAAAGTTCGTCCCCCTCGTACAGTTTCTTCTGTGTCATCGTGCTTCTCCGCGACACAAGGATTGCCTGGCCGTCATGGTCGCCATTCGCCAGAAGGATCTAGGATTGGTGAAGATGTTAATCGAACGCGATTCACACGCGGACGACTTGGCTGGACAGAAGCTAAGCTCGAAAAAGACCTCGGCCAAGAGGCGGAGGTTGGAAGATAGGGTTGAAATCAACCGCGAGATGGTTAAACTCGCCGTCAGATGTGACGCCAAAGACATCGTGGAATATTTCACGAGAGAAAAGGGCTGTATTCCTGATATACAGACTCTCCACATGATATCGCGGTGGACATGAGAAACACCGGGGTAGACAACATCAAAGCGTTCCGGGAACAAGATTTCCGCCCATGATTCCATTTCGCAAATGGATTGATCCTTTTGCTGCATCATGCGGACGCATGCGCCACAACTTACCTGTAGTATGTGCTATCAATGTTGTACGGTACACCGAAGGCGTCTTGTATCTTATTCACAACGAAATGTCTTCGTAGATGGGTCATTCAATCGCAACAAGCTCGCATTATTCATGGCATTATCGCATTAGTTTCAACGCTCCAAACTCTCAGAAGCCATAAGGTGGCCTCGGTGTCATGCTGGAGGTGCACCTATGCGTGACTGCTCTCAGTGACAGTTCAGCTACCATGGCAATAACTAAGCCGACATTATGACGTCGGAAAGCTCTGAGAGCAGGTAGATATGAGGTACCTTGTTCATTCGTCGGGAAGTCGCTAATATCAACTGGTACGGTGATGCAGTGCATAACATACTGACGCATACTGGCCGTAACGGTTTGGAAATGTTTAGTTAATTAACCAAAGATACCTTCAACGGCATCTGGGACTGCTCGGATCCTTTGACTTTGGGAGAACTAATGGCGGACATGTGCCAAATCACTTCTTGATCCGAAAGTTCGAAACGGAACTGTGACAAGAGAGCGGAAAGGACGACTTCTGTTGTTAAAAAAAAGCTTCATTACATCCGAACATCGACGGAAAAAGTGAGGTCTTACTCATTTCCAGTTGTGAAAACTTGAATCCACTTGAAGTAGGTCATTCAGGGCTGCGCCACCTTGAAATAAAGAACAACTTACATGCATGCCCTTCCACCACCTAGGAATGTCATTCTGAGCGAAGCATGAGCAGAGGTACGGATTGATGAGATAAACGACCTCTTACAGGTTCGAATAAATGCCTGGCATGTGCGCATTGACAATGCTATCGGGAAGTGGAGAGAGCCAACGTTCAGGCTTCCACTCGTATGAATCCGCACCCCATAAGGAAGGATCACGATTGGCGGCAAGAATTGATATGATGACATTGGTATTATTTGGAATAGCAATCTCGTGCATTTCACGCCCGTCCAAACCCTTAATAGGTTCCGACAAAGGCAAAATCACGTCTTTCCGAGTGCTGAAAGGACATTAAGTGTATGACAGATGCAGCTGCATCACTAATGTTACTCACGTCCGCGATGCAATGGACACAGGTGGATAACTGCAAAAACGTTGAAGAGGTGAGCATAGGCGCATCTGTGAGCAAAACCGACATACAGCCTGAGAGTCTCGCGACAAATAGCGTCAAGGTAAGGAAGAGAAACCAGTTCATCATAGAGCAGGTCTCGACCGCATTTCGCGCGGGCATCCCGTATTTCAACGCGAAGCTTTTCCTGTACATCCGGGTGGGTTGCGAGAAGCTGCAGAGCGCGAGAAAGGGCGTTTGACGTGGTGTCCATGGCTGCGAAGGTGAGTGTCCTGTTCACATTTGAGATTATACGGATCGCTTTATGGAAAGACGAATTTGGTCTTACGACATCTGTGTAAGGTAAGATATTGAAAACAGATCCCTTCAGTGCGCAGCATTTCGGCAGAGTGCCGTGTGGTATATCACCTGTCCAAGTACCTCTTCCTCGGGAAGTCGATCGTCCTCCGTCGCTGCCATATTCGCCGTGACTGTAAGTCGTGTCATTAAGTCTGATGCTCTCGAAGGTTCGACTGTCAGTGACTGTTAGACGAACTTAAAATGCTCATGATATCCTTTCCTCGTCCAACTTGCTTGACTACAGCTTCATCTCCTTGAATTAAGGCTGTCTTCTTGCTCTCAAAGATTTGGATTGAGGTATTATGAATTATATCCACTATATCCCTGAGCTGGCGCGCAGCCTTAAACGGGATAAGATTGACGACGAATCTCCGGAACCGAGGAGACCCAAGCTTTATCAGCGTCGAAAGAAAATACGTGCGGAGGAGTATGAATTTGAATGACACCGGGCTATTTTTTGAGATTGAGTGCGGTGAGATACAATAAAAGGTAGGTGCAAATCCAAACGACATACACGAATTCCTTGACAGAAACGCTGTATGGATGGGCGTCAACATCGTCGGATAAATTATCGAAAGAATAGCCCAATCCGCTTTGACCAATTAGTTCAAGGGCAGTCCTGGTCATCCATCTGAGCATGTCAATCTTCAACAATTAGTGAAGATCAAGGAGTACAAGTCCAATGTAAACACACCTCCTGTGGACCCTTTGAGACCTTTTGTTGGATGGCATTTTGCAGCTGATAAAGTCCAAACTACTGTCAGATTCATTCAAAGCAACACAGGGAAACTTTGCTGCACCTTCTGAGCCACGTCATTGAAAATCGGGACTGATGACAATCAACAGGGACAGAGAAGAGCAGTCTGTCTACACTTACTCATTTCGCGCATGTGGGCAATGGAAAACACTGGATTCAACATCTTGCGCTGCCTACGGTGATGGTCGCCTAGCCATTGCATCGTCAGGAAAGTGCCCGTTTTGAAAGCGGTGGAAAAGCACCTAACGTCGATAGTAGCCCTTTCCCTATCAAGATACTGTTGCTTCTGTATGGATCATCAGTCTCCAAGCTAGAGCCGACCGCAACGACCTCAACGCATACGCAATAAAGCCAGAGGTCTCCTCATAAATGTATTGATCCTTCGACGGCTTTAGAAATCGAACCGGAATGAGAGCTTAAGACGTACTTTGACGACGATATGATGCAAAGCCTTGGGATCATATACGTACAGTTGCTTGTCCTGCGGCAAAGTTCTTCAAAGATATACTGTACATGCAGGTGTAATAGCACGGTACCCCAAACAATGCATTGATTCTGACAACCTTGCCATCTGCCGCAATGTAAGCTTGAAAGATCCGCTCTATATCCGGAGGACCTTGGAAACTTACAATTTTCAGCCAGATGCCTATGATACTCCCATCCATGCACGTTGAATAGGCGGAAGAAATTGCCTGGCTGTAAGTTCAGAATGTACAAGAACGACAGAACCCGTGGAACATCACCTTTCCAAAATGAGTGAGAAGGAGGCCCAGGAATATTGTCGATATCCGTCCTCACGACAAACCGACGAAGGAGAAGCCAAATAAGCCGGGTAGAAACCAACAGAATCAGAATGCGGATGGCGGTAGTGAACATCTTGTACAGCAGGCAGTCAGGATACAGACTTCGCAGGATGCAAAGAAGCCTGACGTTTTATATCTGATGTGACCGCATGGGAATAGTGATACAGTCTTCTCTGCTCTGGTTAGCCGGTACACTGTCCGTGTATGACCAATAAGTTCATACGATGTATAACGCACATCGAGAAGCCGTGACTGCACGGCTGCGTGGAGCGATAAGGTTAGCATCACGAGCGGACACAATTGACTCATCTGAGCTATGCATAGCCGGTCAAACCGTGGCCACGAGGGCATCTGAACGTCAGACTTAGCCCGGTTGCGTACACAAGAACAGCGTAAGCATTTCCTAGCTGGTGGGATCCTCCAATGACAGGTGCTCACTGGAACCCATCAAAGAAGCAGGCACCGACTAGACCTTGTGGAAGGTGATCCGCAACTGGTGATCAGATGATTCCTGAGGTTGGTGACTACTGATTAGCGGCGAAGGTGCTCCTTCGAGGAAGAAGGCTGGCAGGAAGAAATGGCAGACTCAGGCCTCAGGGCTGATCTGAAAAGAGGGATCAATTAGTTGCCGACGGAGAATGGTTGGAGCAATGATGATACATCAGTCATCGGTTTTTTCAAGACATTGCTTCCAGCCTGTGAGTAAGAATCTTCGCACCAATCTCTGTGGGCGGTGTCACGAGCACGTTTTTAATGGCTGAGTTAACGTCGATGTTAGAAGGCTCGGTTTCGCACAAATAATCGACTGTTCTTCGCAAGCGGTCCCGGAGTCCTGGGCGACTGAATTGCAAGGAATTCCTTGCCTCTGATGTACGTGGATCAGTGTACAGTGGCATTATGCAGTACATCTACGGTAGAAAAAACGGGGATAAGAAAACGATAGTGAGAAAGCAAGTAAAAGATGACGTTCGGTGAACATACAGGTAGAATAGGAACGACCCGCTATATCTCATCGATGTCCACTTCGCCTTCATCACCAAACTCAAAGGTGCATTCACCATCTTCCTCGCCGAAAACGTCCGTCTCATTGATTTTGGCATTCTCTGGAAGTTCTCCGTATGCTTTTACTGATGAGGAGTCATGAGCAAGCAGCGTCGCGTCAGATCAGATGGTCAACGCACAGTAACGGGCTTCATCAGCTGTGTACTTGACGATAACATCGGCTTTGTCATCTTGAAAATCGCGCAAGGACAACAGAATGATGTCTCCTTGATTGATCCAGACCTGGTATAATTGTGAGCATAGCATTGACACCCTTCACTGCATCTAGAACACCTTTTTCCGCATTTTCCCTCGGATATGCGCTAACCGCTTCTCGCCGTCAAAACATTGCGCCTCCAAGCGCCCGTTCCCAAGCATTTTCAACACTTGTGCATACTCCTGACCGTCTTCCTTAAATACAAGCTCACGTTTATCATCTTCGTTTTCATTCTTTCCTCGTCTCCTGTTTTTACCGCCCTAAAAATCCTGGAGGTGAAAGCGGTTCGCGGAAAAACTGGACGTTTCCTCACCTTTCCCTTATTCTGTTTGACAGGTGAATCTCGTTCAGTTTAGCAAGCGATTTGCGAGAATGGGACGCTGACCTTCGGCATGGTTATTTGGACCTAAAGTATTCGCAGTCCGAGGAGAAAAGGTTGTGCAGAGAGCAATTTGCTGCCGCTGGCAATGAATGAACAAGTTGGTTGGTGTCGATGGATGACTGGACAGTTCCTGAACGGGACCGACTTATCTTATTTGATCATGTTTGACGAAGAACCTTCTGTACAAATAAACACAAATATGTCAAGCATCTGCCACTGAAGACCAGAGACTCTTTTATCCGTATTTAATTCTGGAATGCATTAGATTTTCCTGGACGACGACAGTAACGACGACAAGCGCTCTGAGCGGACCATTTTTCATCTCCTCAATTATCTGCCCTCAATCCATATTACAGAACATATTTCGGCGTCTCTGCGATGATGTGGGACAACTGTGCGCAGGAGCATGATCATGGCATCACGAAACATCTCCGAATCCACAACCTTTTCAAGATGAGTACCACTACAACCTACAGATCGCGCCTCATCACAGTTTACCATTATCACCGAAAGCAGGTCTTTTCGTTTTCGTGGCTTTCTCATGCGCACCCATGACGAAAACAAACCAGCTGTCAAATTGTCGGCTTCTCTGAGACAGTTCTCAATGCTGCTGTTGGAACGAATGAAAAGAAAAAGCATGCTTCACACGCTATGTAATGTGTCCTGGAGCATATTTGACGTCGTTCTTCTCTCAGGATGTAAGCGCATAATCATCAAGAGAGATGACTCTCCAGAAGCAGGAATTGTCAGATTGTGCTACACGCGATTCTCCATTGGCCAATTCTACGGCTTCACGGCATAGCACTGCTACCCCGGTTCGCTTCCGTGCTTACAAGCAATAGCGGCCTGCAACCATCCACGCGACCTAGTCTAACATTCTCCTTACCCTCTATCGTACTATTATATGTATCTACAGCGTGGACAATGCTTCCTATGGCGTCAAATAAATATTCGCGGTGCACTCCGTCATTCCTGTTGCATCTCCTTTCACCTTAGTATGAGATCTTCGCATTTAAATTTTGCTCAGTGACAGTTTGGTTTCCTGTCCCACCCGCAATATCAACAGTCGTCACATGTGGCTGTCAATTGCTTTGTATTCGGACGGCCCCACACGACTGGAATAATCGAATGACCAATAGGAGAGTTCATGCAGTGAAGGCAATACGAAACCGATCAACCGCAGTAACGCCGCGGAGGACCACGTATCCGAAATCGGTGACAAGCTATGCATTGCCGTCGCAGAGATAATCGTATAGTACAACAGAGACTGAGCTGATAAAGGGTCTGTAAACGCTGCGAAATGACTCGTAAGCAGAACGAAAACATGTAAAAAAATGCTCCACATTCAATGTGAGGCGAAAGAAGTCGGTGACGCAAGCGTGGTAACGGGATAAAACGGGGTCGCAAGATATGTATGTCGAGGTAGGAATGGAGGCTATAGAGAGATAGTCATACTTCAGACCGAACGCCGAGCATGCCAATGAGAGGAATGGGGTACCTCTAGTCCAGATAAACAGAGTTGTCATGAAAGATCTCGCGGAGGTCGGGTAGACAACATGGGCGCAACTGGCTGCGCATCCGGGTACATCCTCTTCAAATGCCGATATTTGCGCAAGGAGTACAGTGCGAGAGTTTCTGGATAGAAGTGGCAGAAGAGTGCGTCAGCGAGACGAACATTCGTGATTGTGTTTGTAATGGGCGCACCTTTTTTAATGTAATCTCCTAGCCTCAAGGCTTTCTCTATTTCCTCCCTGTCCGTCAAATTCCTATTCTCTGTTGCTCTCAAGCATAAATATCCCTATTTACATGCCAGAGTTATGGTTGTAGTCAACGCACTTTCATAGAGCCTTCGTATCCTTCCGTGGAAATCGTATCTGGGGTAGTGAACTCAGATTAGACGCCGCCGAGGCATCGTTCTAGACGCATAAGAAGACCAACGAAGGATCTGGATAGTCCTTGCCCAACCTATACAGCTCTTTGTATAGGGCCAAGGCGCGTAGACGCGTTGAGTTCGTCGCCATCCCGCCAACGTTCACTTTGAGGCCAGGTCGTGTGAAGGGTCCAGTCACCACGCGGCGATGGTCACACGTATGGGAAACCGTGATGGTAATTGTCGCACTTGTCCCTTGAAGTGTCTCGTTAGGCCCTACGCAAGTGTGTTTCGCATTTGGAAGTCATATCCATCCGGAGCATCCTGCGCGATTATCATCGATGTCGACAGCTATTATTCCTTTGCATTTTGCAAGTCGAACCGATGCGACTACTCGAAGATAGGCATATGTGGGAATCCCAAAACGCGATACTTGAGATGGCATCTGAAACTTCACCGTGTCCAGGGATTTTACAGGCTACTGGAAAAATTCACGTTCCCCAGCCATCGGTAACTTACGGCCATACTGATCGAGCAGGTACAGATTTTTTTTCCTTTCTATGAAAACAATCCAGGCGAATCACGGAAAAAAATTGGAATCCGACAAAGCGCCATTCGAGAGTTTCCCAGGCTCTAAAGCTGTGTATGCGGATACACGTATATCACAGCCATGCAGTGCGGACACTGTGGGGATTCTCAGCCTAAATACATCCTCGAAACGGGTGATCCACAGAATGAATTGAGCGAAGTTGCTTGCCAAAGCTACCAAAGATGCCGTGTTGCTCGGACGTTGGATTGTAAAAATGGAAAACTCTTTCTTCACCTAGATATCTTTATGGAGCGTTGATGTGATGCCAAACAGCAGCGGCTGCAGCCATCCTTCGACCATGGGCCGAACAGAGAAGACAACGAGGTGAGATTGATTTATGGTAGAGGAGCGCCCATCCGAGAGGATCTTCCGACCGATCTCAAGTGCCTGGAAGAGCCTGGCAGGCTGGCAGGGCACAACATTTTTCAGGACCTAGAGGAGCAACGAACGATGCCGTACCAAAAAAGGAAATCGATGAAGACGAACGTGCAACGCCGCACACATGCAGGCCCATTGCCTTGTCAAGCATTGTGGCAATTTCTAGCCGGTTTGTAAATTCCATTTTGGCAGAAGTTAATTCAGATCTCCTTAAATAGCCCGAACCTTGTCTTGGCAAGCTATCGCGGCCTCTCCCTCTATCTCGAACTAGCACCCCCCCTCTGCCTGCAGTTTGGGATCATCATGTCCACCGAAAAGGGATCGCACGACGGCTCCGACCCTCAGCTAGCCAAGAACTCTAGGGCCGCTGCGTATGCCGTCGACGAGCGTCGTCGCGCTGCCTTGGCAGAAATCGACAATGCCAAGTTTTCGTAAGTCCGGAACCAATGCCTCGAAGGCTTCGACCCCCCTGAGCGTATCCCAATTCAGATGGTTCCACGCCAAGGTCTGCCTTGTTGCGGGTGTCGGTTTCTTCACCGATGCGTCAGTTGCAGCGAACGGTACTTGGCATCAGATCTCGTCGCTGACATCATTTTGGCAGCTATGACATTTTCGCAATCAATATTGCTTCGACCATGCTTGGTTATGTGTATGGCAAGGGTATGCACCTCTACAGAACGCCCTTGCGCATAGATTGTTCAACTGCACAACACAGGCCAAAAGCTGTCCCCAAACCAGGACCTTGGTGTTAAAGTCGCTACGCCTATCGGTACTCTTGTCGGCCAACTGTTGTTCGGGTGGCTTGCAGATATGGTCGGTCGTAAGAGAATGTGTACGTCGCCTCAACCTCCTTTTGATTATCGCCGGTTTTTTCACACAGGCCTCACAGATGGTGTCGAACTCATGATCATGATCATCGCCACCTTCGGTCAAGCTCTTTGCGGCAGCGGTCCTGCGGTCCATGTCATCGGTGCCTTGATCGTCTGGCGCGGCCTGATGGGCGTCGGTATAGGTGGTGACTACCCGCTCAGTGCCGTCATTTCTTCCGAATTCGCCTCTACGCGGATTCGTGGACGCATGATGAGTGCCGTGTTTGCTTCCCAAGGCTGGGGTAACTTCAGTGCGTACATCAATCGTATAATGTTCTTGGCAATCAAATGACATGTTTTCGATCTCGATGTTCTCTAGCTGCGGCTCTCATTGCCATCATTATTGTTTCAGCTTACAAGTCGTCGATCCTTCACGACGGTGATGTCACACATCTTAGGCATGTTGACTATATGTGGCGCATTCTCATCGGCCTTGGATGCGTTCCCGGTGTTATCGCTCTCTATTTCCGTCTGACAATCCCCGAGACACCTCGTTTCACTATGGATATTGAGCGAAACGTGCAACAGGCGTCCGAGGACATCGAGAATGTCCTGACCCGTGGAGACAGCAAGGTCGATCCTGATGCAATCATTCAGCGTGTGGAGGCTCCTAAAGCCAGTTTGGCTGACTTCCGCGCATATTTTGGCCAATGGAAGAACTTGAAAATCCTTATTGGAACATCCTGGTCCTGGTTTGCTCTGGACGCGAGTATTTGTGAATACGCCCATTCTGATTCAGAGTTCTAACTCTTCTGCGTTAGATTGCCTTCTACGGATTGGGTCTTAACTCTTCGATCATTCTCCAAGCCATCGGTTTCGGTACGCCCCCAACCAAGGGTGTACGAGGTGTCTATGACAATCTCAGAAACATTTGCATTGGCAACCTCATTCTGGCTGTCGCTGGTTTGATCCCCGGATACTACGCCACCTTCGCTTTTGTCGATTCCTGGGAAGAAAACCCATCCAACTCATGGGCTTCACACTTCTTACCATTTTGTTCATCATCATGGGTATGTCACACGCATCGCTTTCGCCGAATAAGCTGTGTCATCTTGTTCCTAGGCTTCGGGTACGACAAGCTCACAGCGACTGCTCCCGCCAAGAAGGCGTTCGTATTCCTGTACTGTCTTGCCAATTTCTTCCAAAACTTCGGCCCCAACACGACGACTTTCATTGTTCCCGGAGAAGCGTTCCCTACTCGTTATCGTTCTACTGGGCACGGCATCTCCGCAGCAAGTGGAAAGCTCGGTGCCATCGTCGCTCAGGTCGGCTTCGCTCGACTCAAGGATATCGGCGGTCCTAGCCACTTTGTCAAGCACATGTAAGCCGCCGGTGGTAGTCTTACCGGAACAGAAGCTCAGAACTTATTCGCCCCTTGTCGTCCATCTTTAGCCTAGAAATCTTTGCGCTCTTCATGCTTACAGGCATTTTCTCCACCCTCCTGATTCCTGAGACGATGAATAGGTCACTTGAAGAGCTCTCGAACGAAGACCAAGAAGGATTCGTTAAAGGTACGCCTGAGACTCTTCGTTCCAAGCCTGTCAACCAATTGTTGACTTGCCATGCAATCGCTAGGCGTCAAAGCCCTGTAGTCGTTGAATAAACTACACCTCAGTAGTCTGTCCAGGCCTCCGAGCAGAGCTTATTCGTCGTTGCTTCTTTTTTTTTTTGTTCGGTATGTTTATAGGATTCATGATGTTCCTTCAAAGTCGTTACGATTATCGTCCTTGTCGCATACCCAGCTTCATTTCGTTTCTTACATCATTCCGTGACGCCTGACGTTATTTATTGATCCTGTCAAGGCAGGTGGACAGAACAAAGACCACTGAAGTTTATGTGCTCAGTAGTTTGCATTCCTAATTTACCTCATCCTCTGCGAAATCAGAAGTCAGCTTGAGTAGATTGCACTACATCATTGAAAATCAGCCAAGTCAAAGGCGTATTTATGAATTAGAGGAATGTACACAGGGTAGCATGGCACATGATGGATAGCGTTTTATAATTGCTGTATTGGGTGAACTTTTTATTCATTGAGTCACTTTGGCTTTTTCTAGCAACAGATAGAACGTGAGCAAAAGTATTTTACTATCGAGAGATGGCAAACGGACATAGCTGACTGGGTCAAGGTCATAGATGATGCCGGCTTCTGCTAACTTGCGCTTTCTCTGGTTCTGACGTCTGATCAATCGCCTGCTGACTCGTTTTTGCTCCTCCTCCGTTCGGGGCTATCAACGTTCAAGGGGTCAGTCAGGTCAAAAATAGATGTAGCTGCGCACGCAAGGGAGCCGAATCTAGAGGGGATCTGACCTTGTTGTGCTTTGTCCGCGTGATGCGAGCCTGTGGAACGGCTCTCCATTTCCGATTCGCGCCGACCCAGATCTCAGGATGGACCTCGTCTCTGGGAATAACTTTGCACTTCAAGATGTGACCCATGAGAAGATAGTTGTCCATCGTGTCAGCGACAATTTTTGCGACTGGCGCCGAGTCAAACTCTATGAAGGCATAGTGTTTGGATCGACCGGTCTATAATGTCCAGAAATGAGGTGATGTCAGCGATATCCCATTTCCGGAGGAATACCGGTCGACGGAGAGACTGCACCTTTTTATTCCTCGATAGACGCAGGCGCGTAACGTTCCCGAACTGGGAGAAGTAAGCCCGCATTTGGTCTTCATAGAAACCATGAGGCAGTCGCCCAAGGAAGAGAACGCCGGGCTCTTCCGCCTGACAAACTGAGGTGACGAAATAGAATGGAATCGTAACGTCAACAACATACGGGTTGCCGTTTAGCCTTCTCCAGCTTTCGCTTTACTGCAGCATCATCCTTTGCAATGGTCGGCAGTTTTGCGACGTCGATGGGTGGAGGTTCCGTCTCGTCATCTTCATCAGACGAGTCATCGTCCGTCGAGAATCCATGAAAATGCAGCTCATCGTCCGAGTCGAATTTATCGTCGTCTTCTCTATCCTCTTCGTTGCGATCCTGATGTTGCCCCTCTTCCTCCTCAACTTCTCCCCATTTGTCCTCTTCTTCCATCTCATCCTCTTCTTCTGCTTCCTTGGCTTTTTTGGATTTCATGGCCCTCCCTTTTTGGACATCTGCACGCCTCTTATCTCCACTTGATGAAAGTGTTTTCTTGTCTGTCTTGTTGGACAGCGTTTTGACAGGGGCCATGCTGGACACAACGATGCGAGGAAGAGAGGATAAGCCTGCTGTCGATAGAACGTTGAAACACTGGACGTCACCTTGAAATTTCGCCCAGCGTTGGACAACATACGCAAACAAACAGGATGCATCCGCACTTTGTCAATCCACACTCCCTGCCAGAAGATGCAATCAACGTTACACGCAGGGACGCCTTTCCGGACAACGAATCCCTTCAATCCCATGTATTTGATGCAGATCTTGTCACGCGGTTGACTGCGATCGTTAGGTCCTCCTTGGACTGTGACTACGATGTCAAGCCGACAAAGCGTCTCAAAACAACTCATGAGTCGACATCGTCGACGGCTGATGATTCAAGCATAGATATAGTTCGTATGTCATCTACGCTCTTCATTCTTATTACCGTTATACAGATGACTGATACGCGACGTTGTCCAGCGTTCCGGCTGGTTTCTGCAGCGCGACCCCCACAGCTATTGATTTTGACGCCAAAGCCTTCGCCGCAACTGATGCAAGTTCATGAATACGTTCATCAGTTTGAGTTCGTCTTATGAACGTTTGAACAGAATTCAAGAGCCAGATTATGAAGACGATGAACAAGCATCAAAGATTCGACAAAGCCAAGCTCAGGCGGCGGCAATGGAGTATAGTCAATTAATCGCAGAGTCCAGACGGCCGAATTCTGTGAGTGCGTAAAGCACGTTTGAGCTCATATACTGACCTCCTTGAAGCGACCAGATTCCTCCAAAAAGCTGATTCATGCCCAGACCTCAAGTCCAGTGACAGAATGCCGCGCGATCATGGTCTTGGAACGTGATCAACCGCTCAGAAAGACTCGCCCCCGGTGTCGCCATCAGAGCTATCTCGCTACCCATATTGCAGTACTGGACCTCGTCACTCGACTGGAAACCGGACTCGTGCCACGAAACTGCCCCACGTGGCTATCGACTGTAGCCCAGCATCGCAAAAGTCTCATAGACGACGAAAGCGTAAGAAATCCAAAGAACGGCCACAAGCTGTGTTCTGGCGGCCGAATGTTTCCCATGGAGGCAAAGGGTTAGGATATGCAATGGGATACCCGTGCAGTGTGTCTGCAAACATCGCATCGCGGCAATATCGGCGGGACACGATGAAAAAGGCAATTTTGTCACAGCCTCAAGTTTAAGCGTCATGTATTATGTAATATATTGATTAATTCTACATACTCCAACCATGGCACCCAAGTCTGTGCGGTCTTCAAGCACGAGAAAGGGCTATCGTCGTTCTATCAGCTCGTCCTTCTCGTTCGGGCCACGGAACTTGGTCGATTCGTATAGGGACGCGAATACCAGCTCCTTTTCACCTACGAACGTTCTGGCAGATCCGAATCGTTCTGTCCTACCTGCTTCGCCATTACGTTCTTCTCCACTTCGCCCACGAAAGCGGAAGGAAAGCACCACCAGTCGGCCGCCACATCCTCTCGCAAATGATACCACTGACGTGTTTCGAGACTCGGAGGACGATGCTGATGATGAAAGCGAGCAGGAGTGGGGCATGATTGATCGCATGCGGCTCTGGCGACACGATGCTCTCATGCAGCATCTATATGACACAGCTGCCTTCTGGGGAGACAAGATTTTGAGTTGGACCAGTAAGTCGTCATTCTTCTGCTATGTTTATAACCCGTCTCAATATCGCAACCGCAAGACGATCCCAACGACGCGTTCTGGCTAGCACAAACCTATTTCATGACACACGAATACTCTCGTGCAGAGCGTCTTCTTACTCGTCCCTTCTCTACCATTCCTCCGCCGCGGCATTCTTCGCCTTCACCTACGTCCGACGGACAACAGTACAACCTTTTTTCGTCCGCAAAAGGCAAAGGACGCGAACAAGACCCCCCGCAACAGCCATCGCCAGTCCCCCGTCTGCCAACTGGTCCTGATGCAATGATAGATGTTCCAGAAGGAATGCAGGATAAGGTTTCGAGGCTGGTGGACATGAGCGTGGCTTGTCGGTATCTGGCTGCTCAATGTCAGGTGGGCACTTCTCCTTACCATCGTCATTCCTATGGTCAATCCATAAAATGCGATCCAGATGAGGCAGGGGAATTGGAGTGCTGCAACTGAACTACTTGGAGAAGCAAATCCATTCCGCGATTCCGGTGTGTAATAAACATGTTTCATGACATCAGAAGAGCACGGCATTGACCCCGTCCTTCGCAGGAAGAAGTGGACCTACTATCCCCAATCTTGATGGCGGTATCAAGGTATTATCTGAGATGATTCTATTGCATTATCGAGTCAATCTTACGTTTTCTAAATATTCCACCGGATACTCTAGGTGGAGGCTTCCATGTGTCACCTTCGTGGTATTCTAATGCTCAAACTCAACCGTGGGGAGCAAGCAAAGCAATGCTTTATGGAGGCATTAGCTCTTGATGTCAAGTGTTACGATGCATTCGAGCAACTTATCAGCGGGGAAATGATGACCGTAGATGAAGGTATTTCCCCTTCATCGTTCTTGTTAACCATTCATCCATGGATCATTGTTCAGAATGGGAATTCGTTCAGGGACTTGCATATTCTCAGCAAACGCCGCAAGATGCGACGTTTGTGCAACTCATTTATACTTCGCGGCTGCGAAAATACAAGCACGCTGCTGAACACGCTTTGGCTCGCCAACGCCTAGTGGATGAATTCGGCCTGGGGGACAATCCCGATGTCTTGTTCAGCTTTGCTGATGCTTTGTATGCCAACTTTCGTTGGGCAGACTGTTATGTCATTACCTCACGGTGAGTTACCATGCATTATAATTGCTAGTTATTTTTATCAACCTATCTAAATAGGATTCTTGGGCTTGTATCGATTCACAATGCCACTATGCCATTACATATCGCTTGCATGTATCATCTCTCTCATCTGCACTCCAAACTTTTTGTCCTCGCACACGAAATGGTCGACCGCGAGCCCGAAAATCCGATCACCTGGTACGCCGTGGGGGTTTGGTACCTTAGTGGTGGCAAATGGAGTCTAGCAAGGCAGTACTTCAGGTATGCTATTTACTGATAGAGGCGCATGACGCTGAATGACATGATCATGGCATAGCAAAACATCGTTGATGGATCCCCGCTTCTCACCTGCATGGATTGCTTTTGCCCATACGTTTGCACTGGAAGGAGAACACGACCATGCCGTTACCGCCTACTCGACGTGTGCAAGATTGTTCACTGGGTATGTAGTTTGAATTTTCATATGTAATTGGCTCTCGGACATGGTTTCTCAACGAATTGCTCGCTCATGCTCCAAGGTCACATCTACCACTCATGTGCGTGGGCATGGAAAACATCATGCTTTCAAATCACGCCCTAGCAGATGAGGCATTGAACGCTGCCCATGCAATGTGTGATGGTGACCCGCTACTGTATAACGAACGTGGAGTCATGGCTTTCAATCATGGCAGGTGAGCAATAGCGTGCACTTGTCCCTTCAGCAGTCAATATATCGATTTCGCGACCGTAGATATGACGAAGCCGCGAAGTTGTTTCAGCAAGCGCTGGATTTGGCTCAAGTCACGCAGAGTTCACAAAAATCTTGGGCCACAACCTATCTGAACCTGGCGACGTGTTTCCGTAAACTAAAGTGCGTCTAGGCATCGCACGATTGCGTGTATCTATTGATGTCGGTCTACATGGCAGACGCCTACAAGATGCGAAAAAAACGTATCAAAAAGTCCTAGAACTCGACGCTCGCCACTCTACGGCTCTGGGTTTCCTTGGACTAGTACACCAATTGACGGGAGAAATCGACCATGCTATAGTCCGATATCACGAGGTATGTCCTTCCACACGTTCATCCGTAGAAACAGACCTGTATTTCCTCCATGACAGGCTTTGGCGATCGATCCGATCAACACACATGTACTGGAATTGCTAAATCTCGCTCTAGAAAGCTCATTGAGCCATATGCCGGGCCATGATGTCCCTGACTCGAAGGCGAAGGAGCAGAGTAAAAGACAGCTTGATTTCATCATTAAAAGAAGAGATGCCAATGCCAAAGGAAAGGAGCGAGCAGGTCCAGTGGATGTCTCGCCAGACGTAGGGGACGTCGAGGGCGATGATATGAATGTAGGATAGTTTGTCAGAGGCCCTGGCACAGGAATCTTTACCTCAGCGATGGGTATACCGAAGAGAGGTCCAGTGCGCACCACGTTACCACATAACGCATGTAAGATGACTTCCATCATACCCTCAGCCTTACCATTGTCCAATTTGGCGTGGATAGATCACGCATCGTGGCGGCTTGCTTGAGAGACCAGGCTCCCATGATCAGAACGATTAGAAATCAAGCGCGTTTCGTACGATGCGCGAAAGTTCTACGTCGGCCTCCGTCTCAGTAGGTGAGGCTATTCGCCGAAGAGAAATTATCCTATGTTCGAACACTCAGTCCTTGCATAGTCAATAGTCTTTGAAGACGCCACTCACAAACGACAAGCCTGAAAATAGCGCTTAAGCTAGGACAGGACCCAAGAGTGATTGAATATACACGTGCAATGATATTCGAGAGCACCAAAGGTATGGGGATGACTATTCCTCCGCCGAAGCGCACAGAATTTCTATTACAAACATCTGTCAGCCTTGCCTCCCAGCTCACTGCACACTCACGAGAACGAAATCGTGCCAAATGATATGTGCACGATTGTCATGATTACGAATGCGCCAAGCCCTTGACCAACGAAGGCTTTTCCCAGACCTACTTGCAGATCGCGATTCCGAAAGCAGTGCTATATAGCACATGTATCAAATCAGTCACGTAGGGAGCAGTACTCAGTAGTTTGGCTCACCAGGACGATAATAAACGTGCAGAGGAAATCCACAAAGAATGCAGACATAAATAAGATCTGTAACTCGTGAATACGGGCGTTCTGTGCATGGTCAAAATGCGGAGCCACGCACGCCGATTTTATAGGCTGTGATGAGTGGGCCTGAGCCCGTACCCCTGATACATCCCATCCTGCCTATAATTTCGGTGACAGGGCCGGGTTGCACTAACTCTAGCTATCAGAGCCTCGCTATTAAAGGTGGAAGAAATCAACCGCGCCCACCATAATCAATATCCGTTGCAAAGACCCAGAGTTCCATCGCCACTAGGAACGCGTAGGCCGGTGCAAGCAATAGATAGAGTATCGTTTTTCGGCGACCCGTGAATGCCCAGGCCCTGATGACCATTACCGCTGGGAGCAGAAATTCAGTTTTAACTTGATTGAGACTGTCGAGGGATCCATAAACTTGGGATTTCACCTTGGGAGGTCAATTGCTTTAGGTGAAACACTGATGATGAGATGTCCGCGGAAGAAGGAAAACAAAATGTCATACATAGGGTATCATGAAAAGATAAAGCGGCACGACAGCGCGCAGACACAGTTGCCTGTCATGATTCGTGCCAAAGGCCCAGATGAAGACGGGCCAGCTGACGAGAGGATAGTACCGGCAGCACAGGAACGCAATCTTGACGCAACTCCAACGAGAGCGATGAATCTAAGTGACGTGGGACCATTGAATATGTATGGATGAGGCAAACGACTACATCCGGCTTGCCAAGTTCAATTCATCATGCAGTCTGCCCTTTCTCGTTATGACAGCTTGGGAAACAGGAAAACAGCTGTCATACGCACGAGATTAACCAATCATAGACTTGCAACGCGTCTATAAAACATGAATGGCATTGAATGACACAAAACAAAACATAATTGTTAGGCAAATCCGCTTACAGACAGCTGGAAAAGTTATATTTTGTTGGTGAGCAGCACATTCAAGCGATCGAGCTGGCGGAAGAGAGGACTGACATGCTAATATATATCGGCCACTTCATGACCCATATAATAAGACTCAAACCTCGTTATTCAATAGCAAGGTCGAAAACAAACGTTTGAAGATTCCCTGCCACGATCTCGGCGACTTGGAGAATCCCTGACATGACGGAATCAAGGCTATGGGAAGGTACGGGAAGGTACAATGGAGGGACAAGGGAGCGGCGAGAGGCTCTTTAATCTAGGTTATATACAGTCTGGAAAGCATAGGGAAGAATGTTTGTTTGACCATGACGTCCTTAAGGACGGGCTGCATGCAAGGATCTGTTCTTCAAATGACCTGACTGGTTGCGAAGCCGGGACAATCCCGAATTTTGTCCACGAACGAGTGGTTCTTCACACAGATAGTCCTGTCAAGCCTGAAGCAGTAACGGAAGCTCTTCTCGTTGATGGCCCTGCGGCCTCAAAACTCCCATCGGCGAGTTTCGACATAAGAACCGAGACGGCTACCTCCGAACTAATCGTCAACCACATGAAAATTGGAATTGCAAGCACAAGGCAAAGACAGTCATTAGCTCTGTAGCTTACACTAGTTCCTCTTCTCATGACGTGATGTCAGATGCCGTATACAGACAATACTGTGGCATATCATTCAACAAGGATTGGGAATGGTAGATGGTTAGTTACGCACTGTGCTGTCAGGGCCGCTGCCGACTTTGGTGGGCTCGGCACCGCTGTTGTTTCCATTGTATCTGCGAGAGGGCGAGGTGTGTTGGTGCCCGTTTTTCCTGCTTACTTATGGAGCTGCTTTACTTACCTCTGGCAAATTGTTTTCACGCTTGTCGCCTTTGTCGTCCTAATTTTGGCAGTACTAATGTCGGACAGGGTGTGAATGACGATCAGATGAAGTATTATTTCAAGGTGCCACTCACTCTCCGTAGTTACTGCTCGGTTATAGTGGACCTCAGAAAGACGTGAAAGGAAAAATGCACTCACGAGTTGATGCCAACGAGTTCAGATCCGGAGACTGCCCAGACGTCGTTGATCTACCCAAGGATGGGATTCTGGCGAAAGTCCGGGAGGTGCATATCTACCCACCTCAACGGCACGTGTATATTGAGTGCCACAATTTCCGCACTAAGTTTCCCTTTCAGTCGGATATATGTATGGCGTTAAAGCTATTGCATGTGCTCACGCTGCGGTAGAGTTTGCCAAAGTCTTCAACGTAGAACTGGTAAAGTGCATCAGCAACAAGTCTCTTAATACGACTTTGGCCCGTACAGAATTGATGATGACTTTTCCACCTCCGTTGTGTTGCACGACTAAGGAACATTATGAGAACCACAGAACAGCTCGCAAAAATCCATGTACATCACCTTTGTCACTAGCATGCTGTTTGATGGAGTCAATTCAGGCCGTGTATGCAGAATCCTCCGCGAAATTCAAATCACCTTGGCCTTTTCGCCACATGATCACTATTCAGTCTAATACGTCATTGAGGGAAAAGTACACCTACACCACCGTAATTGATGCGAGAGGTTCCGCTCTTCTGCTTGATGGTAATGGCGTCCTCGCAGACATCCTGAGGTGGAAGTGGAAGGTACAACTCTCAATTTTACTGATCTGGTGTCTGAATTATACCGGAAAGCACCTCAAAGAAGACATGATCCAAAGTACATGATCCTGACGTAGGGATTTAGTTAAGATCTGGACGGGCAAGTAGCCAACAACATAGAGCAAAGATGTTCGTACCCAAGCAGTGAACACCCTCAGCCTGGTTCGCGCCAATGACGACGCGGCTGAGGGTGGCGCCTTCTTCCAAAAGGAAGACCGCGTCCGAGTCGCCGCCCTCATTCTGGCCTTGGCAAGCGCCAGAACCCCGGTCGTATCTCGTGTATGCTTGAGCAGGCGTGAAGGTGGTCCCGGCAGCAACCGTAATCGGCTTGCTCAGCGAGCTGGTCGTGGGCGGAGTAGGAAACACATTGGTTGCGGTGCGGCGCTCCAACCTGGTTTATATTCGAATGAGCAATGGGTCGTAAGCACGACTATAGACAAGGACGGCATACGGCTCTGCTGCAACCAAAGTGGCCAGGAATGCGAAAGGCAGGAATGCAGAAGAAAACATAGTTTTCGGTCGAGTTCGTTCACCTGGAGATGAGGTAACGACAGGCAACCTTTTTATAAGCGAAAACAAGTCCGACTTGAAGTTTGTCTTCCCAAATCCTTCCGCTAGCGCGGCTCTTCACTGCCGGCCGGACCGTTCGTTGATGAATCAACATGGACGGTGAGCCAAGAAGACGTGTATGAGGAACTCCGTCTGCGTTCATTCGGGGACAACGATCCTGCCAATGAAGCAAATAACTTTCTCTTTACGATGTTCGCAGGGTGATGCGCCGGACCGCTGTACAGCCCCAAGCGAGGAGGGATTGACACCTCAGAAGACGTCGACGGAGAATTCTCGACAAGACCACGTTTCACGATGGACGATGGCAAAGAGGGACTTGGACACAAACTTGAGTGTGGTTCCTTATTTCACGTGTTTTGAAGTAATTGGCTAGTTGGGACGGTGGAGAATCTTGGCGCCGAACGGTGAGGTCCAACGCATCGCTGTGTTTTACTTGCATCCGTCGTTTGGGCAGGAAGGAAAGACTTTGGAATAATTGCGGGATATCGGAACTAGGGAAGCTGGCAATGGTACCCGATGATTTGTACTGATGGAGCGTTTGGCTTGGCTTCGACATTGGAAAGCTCATGTGCCCATCCATGAGAGCAGTCAAAGGTTGAGGAGAAAGCGATGCTAGGATGATGAACGACGGCTGAGCATCCCGGGCCGTTATGTCCCCATGTCAAGACCATCCGCAATGGTTTGAGGACCACAAGAGATGCAAGTATTCTTGAGAATATCCTTGCAAATGCACAGGCATTCGGACAGGTTTGGGGAATGGACCATCGTATCACGTGACGTGACGTTGGACCCACATGCAACCATCGATAGCGCTTCGGAATTTTTTCTGAAAAGTTGATGGACGACCTGGAAGTTCAATAAGTTATGGGCCTGAGACCATTTCTCCGCTCCGCTTTTCTGTTCTCGTTAAAAAAAATGCGGTTTGTTGTTCCTCTCTCTTGACAATTAACCTCCTAAGTGGGTCCCCGATAACCCCATATGGAGCGACGAGTCAAGAAAATTCAACCTCTATTCCCCTTCTACTCTCACAGTTCACCACTCAAGGGTGATTTAAGAGGCATTGAACAACCAACAAGGATTCACTTTTCTCGATCTTCGCGAGATTCAGACAAGGTACAGAGACATAGGTCTCTACAGACAGTATACCATTACTGACCTCTTTTTTTGTCCAGTATCACGAATCTATTCGCCGATAAATGCAACTCTGTTCGATGTTGGAATCGTTCCAAGCACAATTCAAGTAGAAAAGAGTTCAAGCAGAAAAGTTGAAAAGTGGATAGGTAACTATAGGATTATACACAAGGCAGGTTGAGGTCCGTTAATACTACATAGGGATCGAGCGACGAATCGGTCGTTGAAGACACAATAGAAGCAGTCGGATAACGAAAAGAGGCAAGGAAGAGAGGCCGTAGGTGAAAATATGTGGGTGCGTCGTATGCTTCGTCATGTGCAGGCGACAATCAGACAATGACAAGCACGTCTTTAACGGAAAGGACTCACGAACGGCTCGAGGTTCAAGTAAAGTCGTTTAAACGGAAATCGGAAGTCCCATCGCCCTCGCACCGGCGCCGAATCCGCCCTCCCATCCAAGGAACCTCTCGGACGAGTCGACGCTTTTCGAACTGGAGATCGGTTGGACGACGGTCGACCAAGATCGACCTATGCCTTTGCTCCTCGCCCACACAGAGACGAACAATATACGCTTCAATTTCTTATTGACAAAGAACCAGTGCGAGGACCAAAGTAGGGCGCCGCGGCGCTTCATGCGTATATGCGGGTAGAGATCTTCGTCTTCGTCGGCGCAGTTGGTCACAGCACGAGGCGTCGGGGGCGGGACCATCGCCCCCTCGCTGTAGCTCCTCGGCTTGACCTCGTCAATGTCATAGTCGTCAAACTCAAACGCAACGTCGTCATCGGACGAGTCCTCGTCCGCAATCGACGCATAGTCTTCCTCATCATCGGAAAAGTCGTTTGCGTGCGGGTCAGCGTCGAGCTCGGGCGTGTAGGAGAACACGTCGCAGTCCGCGAGGCCGATGACGTCGTCGATAAGGTGGAAGAGCGTCGGGTGTGTGCCAGAGACGATCGGTGGGGGAGTGAGCGGGCTGTGCAGCTGCTGGCTGTAGGGCGAGCTGGAGGAGGGGAGGGAGGAGGGGAAGAACTCGGCGGATGTGGGTGGGTAAGACGAGTAAGATCGGGGCGCGGTGGTACCGGGGCGATGCGGTGAAACCAGCGTATTGCTGAGCGCGTTGAGTACGCTCGCACCGCTCTCCTCTTTGCTAAAGTGCGACGGACGCACGTCGGAGAACTCGTGGTCCGGATAGGCTATGTTGAGCGTGGCGATGAGGAGGTAGAACGTCTTGCGCGAGGCCGGGTTGTCGAGCGACCCGAATGGCGTCATCTCGCCTTCGCGGTCGGCAGCAAGCCACGAAGGCAGCGGCGGTGAGTTGGAGACTTCGTCATGATAGGCGTGTTCGAGAGACTTGAAAAGCTTCTTGTCGCGCTTGACGTTCTTGCAACTGTAGGCTTCCATTCTAGTATGGACGGAGCATTCTGGGCCCTCGTGGGTCAGAGACTGAGCTAACCGGGACAGGGCTGGGATCTCAATGTATTTCATCTCCGGTGTATCAGGGAGTCTACAGGGTAGGATGAGGGAGGAAGGAGGAGGTCGTCGACGGCGGGGAGGAAGAGCGGAGACGAGGAGGACGGCAGCAAGCTTTGTTTGGCCCCTGAATTGCCTTTTCCGGCCATTCATTCTGCTCTATCACTACAAACGTTGCAGGAAACGTGTGCATCTGCAGAGAAATCATTGGATAAAAGTACTTCGAAATACCAACCAAGAACATACGTCTAAGTCAGATGCTGCACATAGCTCGTGCATCATTGAATAAAGCAGGGAAAGATGTCGACTCTCCAGCTTATGAGAGTGTTGAATCACGCAAAAAAAACGTGCTCAATGGCGGTCGTTTGCAAGGAAAAGATCTCGGCGTTTTTTCAGGAGCAAATCACGCGATGACGAGGTTTTGCGAACAAACGAGTCTCCACTTCAGAAAACCTGTGACGGGCAGCTGCCCATGAATATCGTAAGGAATGAAAACTTGCTTTCTTGAGAAAGATGTGCATTTTACTGATCGCCTTGTTCAGCTCAGATCGCGATCAATAAAGCCAAAAATTACAGCTCGGACCATGAATAGGAAACTTGACCATGGTCGTACATAACGAGCATCAGAGCGGAAGCAGTCGGCTACGATATGAGTGCCGCAGCGGCGAGTCACATGCAGCTCAAAATATCATGTGAATCTTCTCAACGATCACACAACGCGAACCGAGGTTACATATAAATCCTCCACGGCGTTTCTCTGGTCCTGTACACCATGTCTGATCTCAAGGTCGAGGGCTTCAAAGTGCGCTGACATCCTTCCAGCAGTGCGCTTCGCCGGGGTGCTCACCCGTTTTCGACAGTCTTCCGAGTTCATTGCCAGTCTCGGCACTGCGTTTTCATCACTCAGCGACGAGCAGAAAAAGGCCCAGATTAAAAAGGTCGCTGGCCCTTGTTTACCCACGGAAACGTCCTAACGACATGTTCACCGCTCTAGACCAATGGCATATTCGAACTGCAGGTGTCTAATCCCCAAGACAAAGTTGCTATCTGGACCATCGACATGAAGAAGGACGGAATCGTGTACAAAGGCAACGCCAAGCCCAAGGCAGACGTTACGATCATTCTTTCAGACGATACCTTCTCTGACTTGGCTTCCGGAAAGGTATGTCGCTCAGGTTACTTTACTCGTGTTTTTCCTTCACGTCCTCACCCAACCCGCCCATCAAGTTAAACGGTCAGAAGGCATTCATGACGGGAAAGCTCAAGACAAAAGGCAACATCATGCTGGCCACGAAGCTCGACGCCGTTCTAAAGGTCAATTCATCTTTGGTGTACTTCTTTGAATATCAGCTTACGCCCAGTCTCCGCCAGAGCGCCCAAGGTGCAAAAGCAAAGCTGTAAATCGCGTCTGCACATCGTTCTACTTAATTTTCATTCGGTATATCATAATTCCCAAACGATAAGCGATTAAGGCGGTGTAAGATGAAAATGAAGTGATTGAGTGAGGTATTTCTGAGGACGCAAAACGTGAAGTCGTTATACATAAACAGCAAGGGGCGAAAGCTCTAAAATATGTTTCCAAATAAGCCTCTCTGGCGGCGCGGTGCGGGTTGGGGATCTGCTCGAAGAGTCGAGAGGCTGTTCAGCTGTTTCATGACCTACAGAGAGGTGGGGATGCATCAGACCTCTGAAAGCGCAAAAACGAAACACCATCAAGTACCTCTTCCAACTTGTCCTTTCTTTCCTGCAGGTCGAGGTGCCGTCTCACCACGGGATTTTCACGAGCAAACTCAACTATTTCTCGGCGATCCAGATCGTATAGCAGCCGTGAGTCGATTTCACGCGGGAACTGGAGAGGACATCGATACGTCAGCACTTTTTTTCTTTGCACAAGTAGCGAGCGGACGCACTTGATAGAAGAACTGCTCAAGCAGTTCAATGTTTATAAACATGGAAGAGGTATAAGCTAGCTTGTCCGCAACTACGTTGAGGAAGGCTTCTGGACACAGCACTTCGCTCTCAGGTCCGGCCTTGCAGCGCTTTGATTTCAGCGCCGCAAGCCGCAACTTTAAGATGCTTAGTCTGTCACCGTACATCATAGCATGCCGTGCTGAAAAGATAACGTTAAAGTCGATACCAGAATTCAGGTAAATGTCGCTCACCGTCCACGATTTGTGTGGGCGGATATCGATACGATTCGGACGAAGGCTCAGCCTCGTCTGTCTGACTATCAGGATTCTCCAATCTCTTCATTTTGCGTTCCTTCTCTTTTTCCTCCAAGCTTTTCACATACTGGATCAGTCCGCCCAGCTTCCGCCCACCGCCCACCTTCTTCCTGATCTCTCCCAGCTTCGCTTCGCACATCGTGATCTCCTTCTCGAAAAGCTCCACCGCGCTCTCTCGGCCTTGCTCCCATTCGCGCGGCTCCACCTCGACTTCGTACTTGTATGGCTTGATACAGTTCTCCACCTGGTCTGATGTCACGCCCACGCGATCCCGCAGGATCATGTGCGAGAACTGGATGAGCCGCTCTGCCGCTCGCGGGTGGAACGTGAACGGCTCCGCCGTCGCGATCGAGTCGATCAGCGCCCGAAGCCCGTCTGCTACGAGCAGCGTCGAGTCGCGCCCCACGCCGGACTTCGTCAACAGCGAGGACGCAGCGTCGAGCTTGTGCCGCCAGTACGGCTCAACGTCATCCGGCTTGAGCTTCGGGTCGGCCGCGAGGCTGCCTAGCTCCAGCGCACGCTTATCCAGCCAGTACAGCTGCTCGAGTATGTCCATCACCTTCTCGTCCAGCATCGTCTTGAGCTTTGCTCGGATCACCGGCCGCCGGAACTGCAGCGTAAACTCTTTGAAGCGCTGCTTCAATGCATCCATCGTCTCTGCCACATACGACTCAGCCGTGATCCGCCGGTCGTTATACTGCACCTTGAACTGGTACGTGGCCTCTTCGAGCTCCAACTGCACCGCGTTCGTGATTCCGTGCAAAGACGATGCCATTGAGGACTCAAGCACCTCCATCAGGCGCCGCCTCAGCGTTTCGGTGCCCACCATCAGCGATGAGCTACCAAACACGTCCCGGTGGCGCCCAAAGTAATCGTTCTCGCCGCGTCGGGCGATGAGGGCGGTAGAATCGTCATTGCCCTTTTTTGTGGACGACTTGGCGACGACGCCCACATAGCCGAGGTGCAGTGGATATCGATTGCCGGCCAGGATCGATGCGCCATCTTCTGGCGGTACGAGATCCATTTTCGTGATGACCCCGATCGTGCGCAACCCAAGCGGGTCGACCTTCCTGCTCGCCCTAAGCGCAGGGGAGTTCGCGAGGTCCACGTCTGCTGCACACACCGCCAGAATGATGTTGGGTTCGCGGATGTACTTCTCGCATAACGCAGCGATCTTCTCCTTCAGCGTCTCAGGCTGATCCATCGAAGAGATCTGGACATATCCAGGAAGATCAATGAGAGTGAGATCGGGAACGTTCGGAGAGTGGATTCTGAGGTCAATGGGCTCATTGGACACAGCTTCAGAAGCGGGGATGGCAAGGTTGAGGTCTGTGAGAGTGCGTTGAATGTCCGCAAAGTTTGTAATCTTTCCGAGACCTAGTGCCGGAAACTCTCCGTATTCGATAGGTGTTTCTCCTTCACTGACAGGAGTATGGATAAGTGTTAGTTCAATCGGTCTACGGGTAACCATGTTGTTCCCTCTGGTAGAGTGTGATCAATTCAGAATATCGTGCAAACATATGTGAAACGGCAGCTCACTTGGGCAGGAATTCATGCCCTACAATAGCTTCCAAAACGGAGCTCTTGCCAGAGCTCTGACTCCCGACAACGACAATGCTTGGCAGCTTGAGAGCGTCGCTTTGGTCGATACTCAGAAGCATACTCCGTATTTCAATCAGTTTCCGGGTGAGGTGCATGAGGCCATTTTGTCTAACATCAAGTGACTCGTCCGTAGTTCTTTGGTTGTCGGAGGGCGCAGATATGGCCGCAGCGCCAAGTGCAGCGATGGCTGCATCCTTCTTTGGAGGCCTGCCCTCTCTCTGGGAACCTGTCTCATCCCCATTAGACCTGCCTTCTTTCCGTTATCCCCATCATTTGCTCCAGAGAAAAAATCCTTGAGAAATTGAGGCGTTTCTACGACCGGAAGTTTGACTTCAGAGACCTTGGATGTTATGTTTGACGATATGGATTTGATGCCGTCCGAAGCGGTGTCGAAAACATCATGAAACGTGTCCTGAGCCGTGGAAATCCAACCACTTGTTGTCTTTTTAAATTCTGTTTGCGAGACAATTAAGAGAAGCATATCGCGCATGACAAACGGCCCACCTTCAATCTTGTAGTTTGCATAAGCAAAGCCTCCAGCGCCGATGGTAGCACCGGCCACGGGTACTCTAAACGCTCTGGCAACAAAGCGAGGTATAGAAGAGTACGATATAGCGCGAACGTGGATATGTCTGAATGTCGCTGGCGACGGCAATGCGTAACGGCGTCTCAAGGATCCAGTGGCAAAAAAGGTGGAATGCTGGCGATGAGTGGGCCGGGCGCTCTCCAGCTGTCTTCTGCCAGCATTTAGTCCATAGGAGACGACCTTGCGAGAAACGAGAGACGGCAGCATTCGCCTCTTGAGGAAGGCATACATCCAGACGATTCACTCTGCAGACGTGATGGTGCGGCAAGTCCTGGATGAGTGTGATGCCGAGCACGTGGCCTTAATGTCCGCGATAAGATTAGATCTACAGCACTTGATCCCATACACCATCATGTCCTCCCCACCTCCCCGGGCATCTACGTCCCCGCTGTCCTATTTTTCGATGACAACGAGGATTTTGATGTTCCATCTATTCAGAGACACGTCATTAGGCTTGCGCAGGTTTTGTAATTTTGATATCGCATAGCGATCATACCCTGATGTTTCGGTTGCAGGGAGGCGTGACAGGGATCCTCGTCCAAGGATCCAACGGGGAAGCTCAGCATCTGTATGTCCTGTAGACTCTTCAGCCTCTGTCTCTTAAGTGCCATGCACGCAGGTCCCATGATGAGCGAAAAGATGCCATTAGAATAACGAGAAAGACGTTGGACGAAAATGGCTTTAGTGACGTCGTAGTCATTGCAGGAACTGGCGCGCAGTCAACCAGAGAAACTAAAAAGCTGTGCGCCGATGCAAAGGAAGTCGGTGCATCGTATGCCTTGGTATTGACGCCATCGACATGGCCCCCGCAAATGACGATGGAAAATGTCACCAGATTCCACCGGGAGGCACGTCCACCTGTTTCGTTGAAACATTTAGCTTCATCGGTCAACAGGTCGCTGATGCGTCGCCCATACCAACCATGGTCTACAACTTCCCCGTCGTGACTGCCGGTCAAGACCTAGACTCCGATACCATCAGCACCCTGGCCGAACATCCCAACATCGTCGGAACGAAGCTGTCTTGCGGCAATATTGGGAAGCTTCACCGACTGACGACGCGTTTCCCTCCTTCAGAGTTCTCTGTGTACACCGGACGAAGTGATGTCTTCTTGCAAGGTCTCTTGTCCAATAGCTCTGGGACCATCGCCGCCTTAGTCAACATCCTTCCGAAATTGCATGCACGGCTTTATAGGCTGTATAAGGATGGAGACATCAAGGAAGCTATGGAACTACAGGGAAAGCTCGGTCATGCAGACTGGGCTACCGGAAGGATAGGCGGCATCGCAGGCATCAAAGCTATTGTATCAGAAAACTTTGGATATGGGAATAACGTTGTCAGGGGACCACTCAAAGCCGTAAATGTAGAGAGTTTGAAGGAGAATAAATACTACTCTGTGTTGGAGGAGTTAATAGCACTAGAAAAAGCAATGTGATTATAATTATATGCTCCACAGGCCATACGTGATATATACCAGATTTCAAAATCCTAAGAGAAGTTCCGAATAAGAGCAACATATTGGCAACGGCGAACTATTGCGCCGGCTCGTCCCGCGACTTCATTTCTGTAGAAACTTCAACAAAGACACTGATATGTTATCGGATCGTCGACACCACCTTGCAATGTGTAAATCCCCGGCGAAGACCACTCACGGCTGTTGGATGTGTCCGTCATTACATCCGTAATCTCGGGTACCGTCGAAAGAACCGGGTGCGTCAGCTGATCCGTAGTATCCTCTGCCAGCGTTGTACTCATGCCCGACTTTCTCCGACGCCTTGATACCAGCCGAGGGTTCCGAAGGTTCAGTAGAAGTCGAGATATCATGGTAGATGAGATTCTGAGTCCCTAGGTGAGCGTTCGAAGCCCAAAGCATGCTCAAAGGAGCACTCACGCATTCGCAAACGTGGTAACAAAACCTCTTTCATATCCCTTTTGTTCATGTCAGTGATTCGAGTGCCAGGGTAAAAGCGATGCTACTGACAGGAGACAGCTGTTTTTTTTTGAAGGGAGGGGTTGGGTTGGGTTGGGATTATTTTCAATACCGGAAACGAGGCGATGGGAAAATTCTCACATGGAACGAAACGATGTTCACAAGATTGACAGCTGCCATGATACTGGGCTACTCGTGTGCTGAGACCGCCGAAAGTCATGAAGACCAACTCACCCGAAATAGATGGCACCTGTTACGTGGGGCTGATCAGTGCACGGTAAATTATGATGCTTGTACAGACGGACCGTCGCGGAGCAAGACCTGCATCAAAGTCCGCGTCCCTGGAAGGGTCATTTTTAAAGACTGGAAGACCGTCATGAGAAAGATGAGGACATCGAATGCCAGAGATCCTGTCCAGGCGTTGGCAAAACCTGGAGCAATGAACCACAGTCAAACAACAACAGGATCTTGATCTCATAGATTCTCACGCGTAGCGCTGGCAAAGAAAGGATCGGCGGTTATCTGGTGATCATGCTATAGCACTCACTCGTCGTGGTTTGTAGGTGGGATACAGCCAATATCCGGAAAAGTTGCGGCGCCATGGGTGGCCGCTAGGACGGTGTACTGAACGGTTAGTGAGAAGATAGGTATCGAACCATCTTCAAGGTCTTACAGCACCATAGACGATAGCGGCTAACCCCATTGCCGATATCAATGCAAGAATGCGCTTGTCCCCACTGTAGAGAGCATAAGTCCGAACAATAAGAATAACTTGGAGAGACGCTGTCAATCAGATTGGTCTGTCTAGAGAGAGAAACACACACGTCCGGCAATTATCTGAATGGCGACAGCGAGATATTGATGGAAGGATGCAAGCGATGGGCACCTAGATATCTCCAATCAAGACACTGAAAATGATAAATTAAAGGATGAAACCGACATTTTGCGCTGCGAAAAATGAGTAGAGGATGAAGTGAGCAGTAAGAATTTACCCGTAGGCGACGTGGATCGTTCATAACGGTTTGGATTATCACTGGAATATGGCCGAGCAGTGCGAGGTAACGGTTTAAAAAGAAGAAAAATGAAGCCCATGATAACGATTTCATTTTCCAAAATCGTTCAACTTCTTCTGGTAGTGTTAGAGCATAGTCATAGTACAAGATCACTGTTATGTGTCGCAAGTTAGGCGAACGCTGCAGTGGAGTCGGGTGTGAAATGAGAACCATAGGACGCGATGTCCAAGCTATTGATGCGATGCCTGTATGCTTCGTTAGCAATTAATGTGCACCCTACATTCCAGGAAGAATACATGCTGCTGTTCGTATATCGATTTGAGGCGGTCCGTATCGATGTCTTCAGTCATGAAGGGTCCTGTAAAGTGGCTTATAGGTGGAAAGTGAAGAACTTTGTGTGCCGATCCAACGCGATGCCAACAGGCAGGTGTGGGGTACAAGCAACTTTCCCAAGTCTTGCAATTATCAGTAATGTAATTTGGGCCGCATCATGTCCGAGCGCAATACAATTAAAGGGATCGGGATTGATTAGCCAACAAAAAAGAAATCGAATGATTTTCCGTGAAAGAGGATTGGGAGTATCGCTCAGTATCTAACAACTTCATTGATGAATATCCGAAGAGAAATATTGTATGATAGGTAGCATATCCGTAACACACACCTCTGGAGATGGCGCTTCACACGTCCTTTCCGCGGAGTCCAGACTTCAATGATCTGGCCGATAGCATAGGATGCCCGGAGTGAATGGAACTCTCCCAACTGTCCTCCAATCAAGGAACAAGACTACTGAATAGAAGTTGTGAAGATGTCAGTCTTCGGTTGAAGCGGAAAGCAATCCATATCTGTCAAGCCTAAATTTAGACCAAGAGCCCGATTTCTTTTTTTAATGAAGAATCAATGAAATTCCTCAGATTTGCTGGCCGACATACCGTGATCTTCGACCGGAGTATTTCGACGATGTACAAAGAGCCGAGCTTGCTGTCTGAGTGCTTTGACAGCAACAGAGTAGCGTCGGTCAAGAATGAAAACGTCGGCCCAGAACAGTCACCCGGCCTGTGGGAAATGCGCCGCGAGGGTCGTTAGAGGCGGATGATATGGTATCATTGATCACCTTTGAGAAAGTAGAGTCACTCGTGATCAATGATTATTGCGCAGAAGCTCACAAAGATTGACACAAGCCTTTCTCGGGCAAAAACCCGGAGATGATGCATCAGTTCTGTCAATACGGCATGGCCATGTGCCGACACAGTGCTGAGCAAGGGACAGAGCAGTGCAGCGATGGTGTCCACAACGATGCAGTGCACGGGAAAGGCAATCTGTCTCGCGGGCCAATGAATCAGTCAAAAAGTCAGGCTTAGAGGTATGCGATATACTATATACGTCGTGGGGTGCGTCAAGCTTATCCAAGAGATCATAGAGAGTTCCGACCTCAAAGGCAGGCAACACCTGCAGCCTATCGAGTGTAGATATGGCATCCTTTTTGGAACACTCAATCACTACATCACACATGGAGATGGATAGCAGGCTCTAACCTGTGCATCATAACATTCAAGTATCCTCATCGCTCTGTCAGCTGAAAATTCTCCAATCGTATCGACCCATATCACACTGGCCAGCGGGGATTCCACGAGATGTCGAAGGACGATATTTAAGACCAACGTCTGCCAGAGCTTTCTGTCAGCTGTGCATGATGGTAAAGAGTTCGCGCCCACCGATCTTCCCGACTTGGTATCTCCAGCTATTTCGAACACGTGTCGACCTCTGAAGTTGTCAACGAGCTGATCCAATTCTGCAATGCCTGAAGGAAACGCCGGAGCGTTCTGTTCGGCAGCCTCTTCCGCCGTCAGGACATCAGTAGCGGACAGCATGGGCGCTGACGCTAGCTCAGCGACACGGGCAATGTATTCCTGTAAGCTGCGCAGATCCACTGTACCAGCTGGAAGCCTGGCGTATATTTCGTCGACGGGGGCGGAGAACAAAAGATCTTCATCAGTGCGAATGCCACAGGCTTCTAAACGGGCGATGAGTTCAGCCGGTAAGGTGGGTATGCAGGCGGAGAGACGCATTCGAATATCAAATATGATTAAATCTGTGCATGAAGGGTGGCATGATTACCTAAACATACGTTCCGTTCTTGAACGCTTTTCGTCCGAGTCGTTAGTCCGCTTTATCTTACACTGTCTCAATGGTGAGTATATCCTGACACACTTTTCAATCTACAACGACTCTTACGTCCAAATTTCTAAGGGCGGAGGTGGAAGATATCCCTATCCCAAATTCGTCTGGTCGCCAGCAGGTACGATTGAAAACTAACACACGTGAACTCTTTTAAAAGAACTCTTTTGAATGATCGTAACCATTCAGGCGGCTGGTGGACCCGACCATCGAACTGGAAATCTAATACCGCAATTGCTTGTGTAGGAATCTTGACCGTAACTTATGCTGTGTGGTCTGTCAGTGCGGAGAAGGAGGTGCGTGCAACCGACCAGTTCATCATTCCCCTTGCTCAAATCCATTCCTCTCCAGAGGAGGACGATAGCGCCCAGTAGACCCATCCCGTCTATGATGGTACGTATTATCGTCACCAAAAAGTCGTTAACATGCTCACACTATACTTAGTGGGCCAAACAATACCGTGACGTGGAGCAGAAGTAGTCACTTGTGCGACGAAAATCAACATTAGCATTTCTTTTGGCCTCCGTCGCTCCGTCTGTCTGATTATCGAGTTGCTTATGAACATCGCTCCTTTCCGCACTGCATCAGCAGCTGTTCACCATGAACAGCCTTCTTTATATCGCGTGTGCTCCCAGGACTTGTCTATTCATCTCATCACTGATAATATCAGTTCTTTGGAAGGAGGCAACATTGAACTCTCATCCCTTATTTCCTGAAATAAATCGTGTGCCATATTCTTGCATTTCCGGTACTTGCCGCAAAAGATACAAGCATCATTGCCCTTAGCGATCAATCATGCCTGGCGCGGTTCAACCTTCAATGGAAAATGGTGAACTTTTTTCAGTTCATGTTCATTCCTATTTTAGTACTGTACATGATTTTCGATGAGTAATTATTATGAGCATTAATGGGGTAGTGGTAACCTGGGTCGTTGCCATGCCATAAGCTCGACCCGCCGGGGGTTCGATTCCCCCTTAATGCAGACTTCTTTTTCTACGTCTCATCCTCAATCACATTTGTTACAGCGATACCTGAGCGATACTGAATTATCAAGTGATTATGGCTATACTGTACATAAAGGCCAGACATGACCCATGGAATGCCAGAAGAAGTGCCCAAAATCAGACATCTCCAAACCTAGGAACAGCAGGGTGAGAACTGCTAGCATAAAATCAGGAAAAGGACTACCTGTCGGGCAGGAGGACTGGCGCGATCAAGCTCCAAATATACAACAGCATGCACACCCAGCTCGATACCACCCTCATCCACATAGCAACCTCCGAGCGGCCTATATATACGTCAGAATCTGGGTCGGCAGGTCCTGAGATAGGTCTCTTTGACACGATGTTCCTGCGACTTTGGTTAGTGAAATCCCTTGCAGAGAACATGGGATCACTGTACCAGTCCGTCAAAAGCATGGCAACGTACATCGCCCCGATAGAGAAGATGACGTGGAACCAAGAATACTGCATAAACGGCCTCAGCATTTTCCTGGACCGCGAAAAGTTTGCTTACATTGTAGCGTGTGCCAGTGCGTTCGTCATCCCTGGCTTCGCCGAGATCTTCGTCATCATCATCAAAGTCGTCTTCTTGCAAAGCAGATGCAGGGATGGCTCTAGGAAACCAGAGTTGGATTCAGTGCAAAACAGCTTAGGAAATTATGCGCATACCCTGCTTCAACTGCTGCCAATAGGGCCTGATACCTAGGCGATTCAATTCTCCCGGGCTGTGTGTTCACAACACCCATCTCAGAATGTCCCGTAATTTCATCGTCTCCACCAAGCTGTACGCGACCCTTCTTTCCTTTACCAACTAAGGCACGGCTTTGTGTAGCAGCCCTTGTGGTGGAGTACGCGATTGCCAAGAATGTGAAGACGCCCCCAAGGATAACAGCTGCACTTCGCGTGCTTCCCGCCGCTCCACCGCCACGCAAAGGGTTGCAGGACTGCGACTCATGAGTATGATTGCTGATGGCAGAAACGATGAGGTAGGTGCAATATGCGGCGACCATCCCCGACTGCGCAAGGCCAGAGCGCGGATTGTGTTCCTGCACAAGAGGGTGGATACACATAATGGTGATGATAACGCATAGCGCGAGATTAAACGATATGAAGAAACGATTGAGGATGCACTCGGGACCAGCAAAGTAAGCATACAGGATGCCTGTGAGAGTGATGGTGAATATGTACATGGCCGCCGTGGAGCCAATAAGGATCCATTGCCAAAGTGAGGAGTTCGAGTTTTCCCAATTCTCGAGACAAGTTTCCGACCATGAATGAGCGAAATCGACCAGGAGCACAAGGCCGAGAAGGATGAATACTGTTGCGCCAATTAGGGAGACATAATTCCCCCAAAACATGAAGAATCCGTTTGGAATGAAGAAGGAGACCGTGACTAATACGAGCCAGAGCAAAGCCTTGGGACCCCACCAACTTAATGGCGAGAGGGAGAAATGTGAGCCTACAAAGGAAAATACGAGAATTGCTTCGGATCCGTACCCATTTTGGATGGCCGCCCTCTTGTCTTTCGTATCTTTTACGCCAATGAGGAGAGAGCTCAAAATAAGGTGGAAGAGAGATAAAGCAAAACAAATTCGATGGACCTTGTTATGATGTCATTGAACTTGTCCTGAAAAAAAAAGGATAGCGGGCTTACAGCAAGCACGCCGTAACACTTCTCCCCCTCGCACTCCATCTTGATGTAATCGAAGCTCCATTTTTGTATCCACTTAATGGCAACATCTGTTTTCATAATCCACGCGAGAATAGAATTCAAAGAGAATATGATCTGTAAAAAGCCGTAAACTTCTGCGTGCATTGAGAAAGAAACGGATGACCCACAGCGAATCCAACACGAGTGGCTATAGAGGAGTTGCAATTGCATGACTTGAAAAACATCGACGCTGCAGTTCTAATGAATACACGAGCATCTACAAGATAAACGAGTGCCTAACCAGCAGTGGAGGTAAAGCAGAACGCGAGACCCGCCAGACAAGACGTTGCGATGCTGGTGAGACCCCCAGCTAGAGGGAAAGACAAAAGCATCCCCATGGTGAGAACTATAGGTGAAGGGCAAATGAGCAGTCATCGTGCCTGGAATGCAACTGTATGCTCACCTACTCAAGGACCTTTTGCGGCGAAGGAGGAGGTGGTAGGCAAGTTGGAAGAAGCACAGCTGTGCCTTGTATGAGGTAAGAGGTCTTGCCTAATTTGGGCAACCCCTGTATGATGCTTGGGTTCAGCTTGAAAACAGTCCGTGGAACGATATCTGTCATCGTCGTGCGATGTTGGCCACCACTTTGGACTTCTTCCTGTTTGCATTTCTGTGCAGTCAAGGCATTCTGACACTCTATTTTTGACCAACGATTCGCCCACTTATTGTCACCTGTCTCGTCTGGCAAAGGCTTCTCATCAACGACCGCGAAGCGCAAGCATTCCCTTCCCCAAAAAGCCACCTAAATACGATGCTGTAACCTCAGTTCGTCAAAGGTATACATAAATGTGTTTGCCGGGGGCTTTGACAGCGCCAAACGACTATTTAAACGCCATGATAATGCGTTGACCATCATCAACTCCGGAGCCATAGGTATGGTGTCTCTCACTGTTTTACTCCTTGTGCAATCTTCTCTAGCTCTTGGAATTGGCGTCACTGTCCCTCTCTCTGCTCCGTCTGGATCCCCGCTGCTTTCTCAATCCTTGGTGTCTTTCTCAATTGAACAAGATCGTTGGACGGACTGGGTCGGGACCACGTCCAGGAATCAGTTCTTCTTCAACGTCCTGAACAATCTCAATATCCTGAGTGGTGTCCCTCCTCGTATTCGCATAGGAGCAAATAGTGAGGATCACACCAATTACAATCCGGCGCTGCAGGTAAGCCACTTTCTCAAATTCCGAAAATTGCAGCCCACACTTTCAGCAACTCATACTTTTCGTTACAGTTTGCTCAGGATATTTTTCCCGCTTCAACTACGACCGTCCCTTACCCCGAGGCATCCAACATCACAGTCGGAGATTCATACTACGCTACAGCACAATTCCTTCCTCCAAGTATGTCGCAGATCACGGTTGGGGTTTCGGGCTAAGAATGATGGCTAATGTAGACACCCATGTGGTCTGGGGCGTGAATTTCGGTCAAAACAACCTCACGGCTGCCTTTTTGGAGGCGAAAGCAATTGTGAAGGCTTTTGATTCCGATACAGTCAAGAATGCAGGAATCGTGTTGGACGCTATCGAGATCGGCAATGAAGCAGACCTTTACCTGAATAACGGCTTCAGGCCAAGGAACTATAGTGTTCCAACTTATGTCACTGAGTACGTTCGCATGGATCATTCACAGATCCCGTGCAGAACTTTTTTTTTTACCGTTGCAGATGGTCGGACTTTGCAGCGAATGTTTCTGCCGCTGCCGGACTTTCGGCCAGCTCTCAAACAAGATTCTGGGGTTGCGCATTCGCCGGTAGTTCCCATTCCGCCACGAGTGGATTCTCACCTCAATTCGCAATCAATCAAGGCCTGTTAAACTCGCCCGCAGGAGCGGCTATATCAACGTGAGTCCGACTCGGGGATATGACCATGTGTTGTCATACGAGCCGTTACAGGATATCACAACACCACTACAGTGGTAGTTTTTGCTCTGGAAATGAAGGCCTGTTGCAGGACCTCATGACGAAATCAACAATTCGATCAAATTTGTCGGCCTTCTCAACTGATATTACTGCCGTTCGAGCAAGAGGCCTGGATTACGTCTTCGGCGAGACGAATAGCTATTCCTGCCATGTAAGTTTTCCTACTCTAGATAATATATCAGCTCTTCGAGCCGCATGCAGGGCGCTCCCGGTGTCAGCAACACAGCAGGAGCTGCGTTGTGGACGCTGGACTATGTTTTATTTGCGTACGTTCGTTTGCCTTCCTTCGTCTCTTTGATACTCTGTAACACTCTGCGTCCTATGACCAGGTCTCAGATTGGGATCTCCAGGGTGTACTTCCACGAGGGCATAGGCTTCAAATACAACCTGGTACGCAGATAGCTGCCATTGCCGGCTCTTACCCTCTGTTAATGCAATTTAGATCCAACCTGCCACTCTGACTCGATCCACGCTTGATGGCTCGAATCTTCCCAGCCCCCTTCCTCCTCATGTGCAGCCACAATATTACGCCGCGGTCGTGGCCGCCGAGGCCATCGGTCCCAAAGGTGGCACTCACGCGGTTGAACTCTCCATAAATAATACTCGCATCTCAGGATATGCATTCTACGAGGGTACTACGTTTGCTAGGGCGGTGTTCATCAACTCGGAGGCTTTCTTGACGACCACGACCGGCGCAAGAACCACTGTGCACCTCGATTTTACATTAAATGGCACGCCAGCGCCGAACACAATGACCATCAAACGTTTAATTATAAAGTACGTGGACTAATATTCCGTGTTCATGACCTGATGCAATCCCCTCCTCCCAGCCACGCAGACGATACCTCAGGACTCACGTGGGGTGGCCAAACCTACGAAACAGCTGACGGGACCATCAGTGGGAACTTGCAAGTGGCGACTGCTAATGTGTCCAGCGGCCTGGACATCCAAGCCACCGAGGTTGTGATGGTCACATTCCATTGATTTATTAATGGGATATTTCAGACTCTTGCACCAGTATGGAATATGTGGACATTCCTTTTCCCATTTCGGCGTTCCGCCATGAATATTTGAATGGAGAAGTCACGATATCTAGCGATTCCAACAGACCATATTCCATAAATTCTATGATAAAGACAAACCATTGTGTTGTGAAAGCCGAAAAAGCGCAGAAGAGAACTCTAACGAAATAGCGCACAATGCCATACTACGTTTACAAACTCAGACTGTCGGAGGATACAAGAAAACGAAAACGACCTACAATATGAAAGTATGATAAATACGCCGCAAAGATAAATACCAAGCTCGAGTACAACGCATGACCTATTTCAAGATGCGCTCCATGCGATCGAGGATAACATCGACACCTCGGATGAAAAGGGTAATTTGTCGAGGAAAAATAATAGCCTGGTGGTTGTCATCCCGTTTTGGAGAGGATTTGTTTGAATCCATGGCATAGCCGCCTTCGAACGCTCTGTTCATACTCTGTTCACCGAGAGCTCGCTCAAGGGCGATAGGCAAGCTCAGCGTTATACGTGTAAGTTGAATCGCCAGTTTTGAGCGACCAAGGACGTCGAAATAGGACAACTTGCGAAAGGCATGTTGAACCTCGAGAAGACGCGTGAACTCTGCGTGCAGGGCGTGGATACACGTGCGACATGCTGCAAGTCTTCTCGTCAAAGAACAGTACTGCGAGGCAACACATGAATATATACGTACTTAGCGCGCGTTCCCGTATGACATGAAGCGTAGCCAAAACGGAATCGATCCCTTCTTCCTCAAGTTTTATGGACGGATTTATTTCATTGATCGCCCCTGGAGGAGATGGACAATGAGCCAACAATGAGCCAACAACGATATTGAAAGATGCAAGCACTAAACTGAGTAGCGTGCGAATCACCTCCAAGTCGCCGTCCAGAAAATCGTTGAAAACTCCAATAATGACGCTATGAAAGGTCTCTTCAGCGTGGCTAGATGATCGCGCAGCAAAAGCGTCATAATTCTCTGAAGATGGAGAGTTGTCATATATCCGTTTGGAAGAAGGCTCGCTCAGGATGTTGTATGCCACAGCCACTTTTTGAAAAGCGCGAGTGGCTGCAGGATTGTCTGGGAATTTGCTGTGAAAGCACTCAGACCAACTTTCAGGGACAGGAGAAAGGCGGAATTGTTACTCTGGATGACATAATTTGCTTCTAGATAGGTATGCCCGCCGAAGAGCCAATCTGTCTGAGGCCGCGTGCTTGGACACACCGAGGATCTTGTACAGATTATCTGTCAGGAGGATTTCGTCCAGGATGTCTATTCGGTCAACCTCCGCCTCTAAATGCGACGGATTTGTAGGGGAGGAAGGCGACGAAAGTGGCGATGGCGAGGGTTCAGCAACCCATGTCAAGAATCTGCGTTGATAAGACTCGATGTCAGCGTCTTCTTGTTCGTCGATTGGCAAATGAAAGTAGGTGCTGGCTATTTGACAATCAATACGAACCCTCTGGGTTGCTGAACGGCATACCTGTCGCGAACGCAAAGGAGAACATTGACAAGCTCTCAAGACATTTAACTGCTCGCTCGTTGGTGCCTTTTTGAATGTTACAGATCAAACATATGATTGAACCTCTAAGTGTCGCACGTGATTTTGTTATCTTATCTCTGCGTCTATCGCTCGGCAGAACGTCTGAATGGCGCTTTTGACCTCCCCTCGTTCGCCCATGACTGTAAACCGAAACACCTCTTCTTGAAGCTCCTCCTCGGAGTAGGAATAAAATTCCCATCGGCCGAATGACCAGTTGAGTATATACCTCCTGCATTGACCGTCTGATGAGATCATCCTCACAAAGCCTTTCACTCGCCAAACCGATTCTTTTGCAAGACCAGCCAATGCCCTGATCAATAGATCTTCTGCAATGCCCATAACCTTGTCTGCCGGGAGGGTCGAAGCATTTGTAGCATCTTCATGTCCGCCGGGTCTGATCGGTTCAGACAGTGATGTGCAGTGACAGTTTCCATCGCAGGAATCGTGGCTGTGTTGAGCAGCGTCTTTCTCTGTTCCTAAAGCCTTGCGCCGTTTGTAGATTGTTAACGTCTCCACTTCGTCGTTATGTGAATATAGATTAGCAGCTCCATCCTCCTTGTTTTCTAACTGGAATAATCTTGTCCCTAGCCCGAATATGAGGTCGGGGCTGACCCCAGTGCGGCGATTGCAGCGAAGTTTCGGGGTGAGGTCATTCAGGGTATTCAAGTCATCTATCAGAAGGTCGAGTTCCCGCTCAGATACGTATTCCCACTTGTTCTAACCAAGGTTTGGTGACGATGTGGCAAGAAAAATCAAGGGGGGGCGTACTATGAGTAATATGTCAGTATAGCTCGCTTGCATCTTTGCTGTCGGGGATGTGTCCTCGTATCCGCGGAAATTTTCGGCATCTATGACGGTGATGATGGCATCGAGCTTGAGACCACTATTGGTATCACGTTCTAGTTGGCGTATCTGAAAGGCTAAGGTTGCAGGGAAGGCCGAGCCACTAAGCATTTCAAAAGGCTGATCGAATGAGCTTCTTTGCAAGGACTGGCTTACGAGCATTCAATGATGATTCGGTCAGGATTAAATTTATCTGTGAGTGCACATTACAATCTTATGAACGACGCTCAAGAAAAATCACATACTAACCACGAATCTCAAGTAGAGCCGTCTGCATTTGGCCGACAAGCACACAACACCTGGTTTTGAGTCGGTTAAATTTAGCATGATTCCGGGTGTTGATAGATAGTGCTTTACATGCATCCATTTAAAATCTCGCTGACTGCGGTGAGAGTCGAATGCTGTGCGAGCTTGCTGTCCACTTTCAGGATGCCAAGATCAGTTCAAGAATGCGTTGGTTGGTATGCTACATACCCTCTACATCCCCAAATTCATTTTTCAGCAAGACAACTTTGTAGCCGCTCGGAAGCTGTGGAAGTAGCGAGAGGATGATGGAAGTCTTTCCCGCGCCGAGGAAACCCGTGAAGACCGTGATGGGGATGTGAGCGGGTTTCATCCTTGTAAAGCAGTGATGGAAGCAAGACTAAGAGGTGATGCACGTGATGTGCATCAGGATTCAGCCAAGATCTTCAACGAAACAGATCAGTAAACCGCCGTGTGTAAACGGGTAAAGCTGTTTCATTGTCGACCATCACGACAATAACCATGCCCGACCAACATCCCAAGCTGTCGAGCAAAGCCCTCGCCCTGGATGCCTCCACTATAGGTCGCGCTCATACCATCCTCGCCTACACCGCTTTTGGTGTCGCGTTGCTCGTCGGTAGCCTCTGCCATTACAAGAAGATAGTCAAGAATAGTGTCGCTGGGTACCCCAAGAATGGTTTCCTTCGGTCTCTGCTACGTATGCGGTGTGCGCTCTATATTGCCTCACACTCCTTTCTAAAGTTCGACCAGCATCGGCGATTGGTATCCGGAACGGAATGTATTTCAAATTCTCATTGCTTTAACTGCTGGTAAGCGACAAAAGGGCCCCTAATTTGTCTCTTGATCAGTAATGTTCCCCCCTAAAACTCATAGGTCCGAGGTTTGCTCTGGTCGCATGCCAGTACTACCTCAATCTCCGCAGATCCATTGCATCCTCGACGTTTTCTAGCTTTCTGTTCTTGGCTGGCCTCATCAGGACCTTTTCATGTGGCGGTTGGGTGTACATAACTTCGAATGATGATCACGATATGCATGACATATTCATGATAACCTACATGGTCTGCAACCTTCCATGGATGCTTGGGGTATCAAATGTTCATCAGCAACATCGACCACGCGTCACAAAAGGTCAGCCACGTTCATTTGTATCACAATACACACGTTAAGGTCTCCCATCTCAAGAATCCTAGTATCTTCGGCGTAAGAGATATTTTCACTTTCCTGGATGCGGAGTGGTCATGCAACGACTGACTTTACTCGCATGCTATCGCAACTGTAGATTCTTTGTCTCTATCGTGCCTCTTGTTTATTTCTTCATTCAACATAAAGTGCATAGAACTCCTGGAGGTCAATAGACCATTTTTCTTCTTCCTGTAATATTCTCATGGGAGAACTGACAGCCTATACCCATTATGCGTTCTTTGAATGGGGACTCATTTTCTTCGACATTCTCTACGATTCAATTTCGGAACAGGAATTTAGAGAGGCTGGACTGCAGGTGCACTTTATTTGTTAATGACGGGAAAGAGTGCTGATATATTCCTTCTAGATTTCATTGCTTTCCTCAATTAGATCACCACCGAAATTCCACGGCCCGTAATTCTAGTTTTTTGTTCTCGCATTGCATAGTTTAATTCAAGCTCAAACGACCAGCGGCCCCCAAAATTCCCCGATCGCGGGATTAGAGGAGAAAAACTCCACTGTAAACCCCACAATGAACGAGGTACATCGTGGCCGGCACGCCCACCTTCCCATGGCCGGACAGAGAACCCTGATTATCTACATGTCGGACCTTTACCAATGTAAGTTCAGTTATGTTCTATCTTGAGTACGCATTCTATACGTCTTACTCACGTGAGCTGTAAAACAGCATACATCTTTTGGTCCGTTTTGACTGCTCTTATTCCGACCCTTTTCTACTTCTCGGTTTGGGAGCTCGGCATTGCTGGGCACGAACTCGCCATATTATCTGTTCTTTCCCCTGTTTTACTCGGCTTCAGATCTGTCAGGGATTTGCTAGCAAAAAGGAGCATGCAGGCATCATTGAATCTGGCCGTGCTCTTCGGTCTCGCGACAGCATTCTATGTAGAGCGGCCATTACGTAGGTTGGGTGTGATTGCTCCGACTGCCATGATTGCCGTTCTTAAAGAGGCAGCGCTTTGGGCTGGACTGACAGACACTGGTGACCGAGAGGCCAAAGTCGCTTATCACAGCATCCGTAAGCCAGCATGATTTATGCTTTTTTGGCACCATAATGCATCTAATATCTGCCAATCTAGTACTGGGACTTGGCCTTCTTCTTTCCTCCATCTCGAAACAGCTGAATCATTCAAACAATCCTCGTAAGCTTTTGCGTTGCTTTCATCGACCTCTACTGATGCATTGCAGTCTGGCCATTCGTCAACAAGGAAACTTTCTTTGTCAATCAGCTTAGCATTGTATTTGGGCTCTTCTCTGTGTATGAAATTTTCTCTAGGCCCACCGGTACTAAGACCCTGTCTGCTCCGCCGACAACTGGACGTGCGGATGACGCCTTGCATATTCATTGGGTCACTGCTGCAGTGCCCCTTGGGAGCTTGTTATTCACCTTACAGAATTTACTGGCTGACCCCAGCACGTTGATAGCCTGGTCTTGGACAGGTTATGAAAGAGGCTTACCCAGGGGACCGGTTCCGCATTTACATGGACCATTAACGGTCATCGCTCAATGTGTAGGCCTACTCATCCCCATCATGCTCCACGATGTTTCGAAAGGATCGTCAAATGCCCTTCCTAATATCAAGGGCCCCGCATTGCTCAGCCGGCACTGGCTCGCCGTCGGGTCTACGAGTGCCTACATCATGTACTCTTATCAGAATTGGGCCGGTTATGCTGGTGGCCTCGGATTTGCTGTATTCTTGATGTCCATCTCACCATACATCCTGCAACGTGCAGCATTCGCAGCTGGAGGAGGGAAATTGGCGAGAACGTACTTCATGGCGTTCCTGATTTATTGCGTGCTCAATGTTGCAAGCATCTTCACCGTGGCTTATGCATTCGTTCCGGGGGGCGTCTACTTTAGAGAACGAACGGACTTGTGAGTGTTCAAATGCTCTTCGGTTTTCTCTATGCTCAATGTTTTCACCAGTGTCCTCTTCCTTCAGGTTGCCTGCCTTGCTTTAGCGTTTCGAGGTCCCCAAAGGCTACCTAGGATTTCAACACTGAATTACGGCATTAGCAAGCACATCAAGTCTTTCTGCAAGAGTACATTGGCCATTCTATCTGTGATTTCCCTGCTCGCGACTTTATACCGTTGGCCGACACCAGCTCGTCCCTTCAAACCTGCGTCTCGAATCATCAATACAGGGATTTGGACACTACATTTCGGTTTCGATAATGTCGGAAGAGATAGTCAACGAGGTGTGGCAAACCTGATCAGGTATGACTGCTTCTTCTCAACCATTTGATTCTCAAATCCTTCCAGGGATCTTGAGCTGGATGTCGTTGGATTCTTGGAAACTGATTTACACGTCAGTGGAACCGCCGCAGCTTCTGGATTATGTGCTTATGACTTGTTTATAGCGAACATGTTTCGGGCATCGTGATTTGTAGGGTCTTGATGTATTGCTGGGTGAATATTGCTAATGACAGTATCAAGGACGAGAGTGGCAGTGGAAGAACTCGGATATGTAAGTCTCTCTCGTCCATTGATCCCATGTCATTTGTAGTGCCTTGATTTCTCATTTCTGCCCAGAATGTTGATATAGGTCCTGGTCCAAACTCACACACGTGGGGCGCTGTTCTGCTGTCTAAAGTAAGTCTTGGCTTGTCAGATTTCCAGAAAGGATCTCTTTGCTTAAGGACAAGGTAGTTTCCTATCATCAATTCTACTCACCATTTACTGCCGTCGCCTCGAGGTGAATTAGCTCCGGCGATAGAAGCTGTTTTGGACATTTACGGGACCGCTGTTACTGTTGTCGTCGCGCATAATGGCCAAGGTTCGTGCGATTGTGGCCTTCCGCAGTTCTAGATTGACGGCCTTTCCATGCAGAGGAGGATCCACAGGATCGCGAGCTGCAGAGCAAAGAATTGGGCCGGATTATGTCTGCTTCTTATCCTCGTCCGGTAATATTCCTAGGCTACGTGGTTACAAAGCCCGGAGCCGCAAGACGTAAGTTTCGCTGCAAGTCTTGTTCGAGAAAACGAGACATGAATCCCTATTATCAACTAGCCGCTCCGTACCAGATTCTCATAGAAGATGGTCGAATGCACGACATAGATGACGAGGATCTTGATCGATGGTGCGAAATTATCCTCCCCTCAGAGGAGTACTTCTGACTTCTACGTGCCAGGTGCGAGTACATTTTTTATCGTGGACTTTATAGAACGTCCTATGCGCGCGTATCGCGTGGCATCATCACCGATACAGAGCTACAGGTCGGACAGTTCGTCCTGCCTAGACCAGATGTCGGCGTTCTGAATGAGACACGGCCTGCGCGGTACATCCGTGCATTTAAGGAAGAGATGCGTGAGGAACATGTCCGTATCCTAGGTTGTGCCTCTTTTTTTTTTTTTTTCACTTACGTGTCCTACGTCCAGTGGTTCCCCATGGCGTACTACGGCGACGACAGAGTTGGAGGCGTGAATGGTCACTATTACCATGTCTTCTACACAGTAAGTTCATTCAATGTTGCTTCGACCCTTACTTGTCTTAACACTTCCCAGCCATTGTACTACAAGATCCCAGAAGGTGCTGTGTTGTAGTGTGCATATTACTTGTAGGTATGTTGTTGTACATCAGATCATTACACTGTATACGCGCCTCGAATAGAGCAGAATATGGACTATCTGTTTATTCTGATTTCTTGTTCGTCGTTTTCGTTCTCGCGACCGTCGAGTTCCTTGCCTTCATCTTCTTCTAACCCGGCAGAGTCGATTGCATGATCATCTGTATCCTCACCAGCTGAGCTCTCTTCCTCGTCGCTAGTTTCTTCGTCCTCATGTTCGTCTTCGTCTGCGGAGGCCGCCTTCGCCTGCTCCTCTGGGTCTGCGTAGAACGCATCCAGGTCCAGCCAAGGTCCTTTTTGCACCCCATTCTTAGACGACCCAACTGGGGATGAGCCACCTCCGGGTGTGAGCACGACAGGCGAGGCAATGCCCCTGGCCCACTGTGCGGAAGACAGGGCGACGGGGGCCACGCTAGTCGGCGTGGCATCTTCTTCAGCGTCCCTCAGAGATGATTCTACACCTTCCTCCAACCAATCTGGGAGGATCAGATCCATCTGCATGGATCTGCCTGTGATGGCTTGCAGCGAGCCAACCATGACCTTGTCGTCTGTGCAAAGTGAGCACACAAAGCCCCGCATAGGAAGATAACGCACCTGACGAATGACCAGCATCCTCCACGAAATTCGCCTTTCCATCAAAAAGAACCATCTTCACCTGTTCACGACGGAGCACCACGCCAATTCGGGGACCATTTTCCATATCGTTGACTAGCGGGGTCAAACCGGCAAGCAACGATGAAAGCATCCTTGCTCGGTCTCTGACGTCATAGTTCTCGTCGTATCTGGCCAGGGAGAAGACATATTGGCTCAGAAGAGCTAGTCTCTGGTGAAGAGGGCATAGCACTGCAATTTTGGCAGCGAGGGTGACAATTTGCAATTTTACTACAGGTGGCTTGAAAAAATCGACCGCATCGTTAGATTGCAGCGCTTCTAAAAGTTCGGCAAAGCCTCACCTCTTGTCCAAAAGTTTTTGCGGTTTTACGGAGCACGTCCGGTGCCCAATCTACAACGCCGGGATCTGCAACGTTCTCCACCGTGCCAGAGTACTGGCCCACGAGCCAAATCACGCACGCCCGAGCTTGAGCGTGGGCTATGTCATCTATTCGACGTGCGAGTTGAGCTATGATATTAAGTGGTGACTGCGAGAAAGTTGATGCGCCATTCGGGCCCGAGAGTTGCTTCTGCAGAAGAAGTTTTAAGACAAGAACAGAGCTACCGACGACAACATCTGTGAAGTATGAGGCGGCAGCTCGAAATGCGGATGTATGAAGTATGTACCGTTGCTGCTTTTAATCATCCCAGTAAGCGCTGCCAAACATTGCTGAGTACTGTCAGGCATAAGTCGGGCGCATTGACCAATAGCTTGAATAGCGTCTGTCACTACTAGATCCTCTCTGTCATTAGCATAATCCTGCAATATCTCATTATCGCTTCAACTCAAACACAGGGCGAATCGCACTGACTATAAATTCTCGCAGGATAGCCGGGTAAGTGTCAACCGTAAGAACGGTCAATAGAAGCTTGATTTTGTCTTGCTTTACTTGGCGAAGATCGTCCGTACGCACTAAAAATCGGGTATAATATGGTACAAAGTGAAACTTCGGGAGTGGCGATTGCATGAGTGAGATGGTCGTTGACTAGTTCTTCGACTCACGGGTGCCGCACGACTGATGATAAGGAGATATACAAGTACAACGCGTTCCACTTCCTTCGACGTGTGCAAGAGGCGCAGAAGTGGCTGGACTATTGTTGATAGGTGGCTTGAGGTGGCGGCGTAGACGTATACACGACAGACGGCCAGCACAACCTGACAGATGATACATAAGCGATCAAACGAAGAGCAGAAGTCATCTTACTGCTGGATTTCGACTTTGGAACAGAGGCTCTGCCGAGGAAAGGAGAAGTTGCAAATCCTTGTCCATCTCTTCTTTTTCCGCCTTCACAGGAGGTCTGGGGAGCATTGTTCTCGCGTAGCGCAGAAGTACATTTAAAAGTCCCACTTGACCCCATTCATCAACATCCAAGAGAATTCTGCAGAAACGTCTATATTGCTGGTGCAAGAGATCGAGGCGTGTAGAACAGACAGCTTCGAATGCAACGACGACACTTCCAATTGATAGAGGCGAACGATCTCGGAGAAGATTAGTGATGACCGATATAAGCTCGGGTAGGTGACTTGAATCTAATCTTCAAAAAATGACGGATTACTGGCGCGGTCTTTTGGAGCAAGGAACATAAAGACACCAACTCATAGCATTTGGGAATGGCGAGAGCGGCGGCCTTTCTTACATAGGGACTGACATCCGCCGCGCACTTTTTAATGGCCAAGACGACCAGGCTTCCGATGGAAGGTACCTTGATACCACTGAGAACGCGCAGTGCCATGGCTCGAATGAGAGGATTGCTATCCGTTAGGTCTCTTTGGAATGTGTTGATCGAAAGCAAAGCCAAGTCCGGCTCCTGCTCTGCATAGCGGAGGATATAAATGTACACAAGCTTGCGTATCTCAAGGTTCTGGGACGCGACGTTTTTTACGACTTGGGGAAAATATTCAGAAACATTTCTGCCTTTTGAGATGAGCTAACGACACCTCAAGAATGAATCCGATGGTCAGGAAAAATAGTAATTGAGATCGTACTGCAATGAGACGCTTCATGGCATCTAGCTTCTCTCTGTCACTGTTCGAATCAAGCTGCTTGCGCAGGTCTCTGCTGCGGTCGTCGTTGGTGTCGAGGTAGACATTGGAAGACGCGCGGAGGTCCTTTGTGTGTTCAGAGATGGACTCCTGGAGGCGCATGCCAAGTCTGGATGCATTTTCGGTGATAGCATTGAGGTACTGGCCTGAGATGGCCATGAGAGAAAGAGAGGGAGAGGGAGAACCCCTGATTAGGGTTACAAATAGAGGCAAACCCCAGCTCGTCGACTTGGGTGCTGAGCAAACTTGCATATTTCACTGTGATCAGCGCCGATAATGCTGTCCTCGCAGCTCAGCCAGCAGTCGTCCCTGCCACCCCCATCTTCGCTCCAGTCGGCCCTCCAGATGGACCCAAACCAGCATATTCAGCTCCAGCAACAACAACAGCAGCAGCAGCAGCAACAGCAGGCTACCGCAACCCAGACCACTCAACCTACGACAGGCACGAAAAGAAGGAAAAAAACGGATGCTAATGGGGAAGAAATCCAGTCGACGTCTGAACCTCGTCGACTTCGCCGCTCTCACGAAGCTTGTGCAAGGTGTAGGAGCAAGAAAATAAAGGCAAGTCCCGACGGGCGACACCGGCGGCAATTTCCATTCTGCCATTTTGACCCCTCTATCATCTGCAGTGCGACTCCAAACACCCAAGGTGTACAGCATGCGCGACCGCCGGCACCGCGTGTCACCAGGAGGATAGGCACAGACAGACCTTGACCCCCGTGGTCATACCGAGCGTGTTGAACAGCAGGTGGCCCAATGTGAAGCACTGCTTAAACGCCACATCCCAGGCTTCGACCTAGAGAAGCTTGACGAGATCCTCGCCAGAGAAGGCATTGACATTGGCTCACTCAATCCTGCTCCTCCGACTCCAAGCTTCCAATTCCAACAAACTTCCACGTCCTCTGCATTTCGGACTGGGCAGCCTCCGCAGTCTCTTCCTCCACAACAGCCTGGCATGTACTACCCACCACCCCCACATATGATGCCTCCACCTGGTTATATGATTCCGCCATATGGACCTCCCTTTCACCCTATGCCTATGCAAGGCCCTCCCGGAGCTTACAATCCCCACTTGCCTCCACCATTTCAGCCGCCCCCTCCGGGCTATATGGGTCCTCCTATACACCCTCCTCCTCAGCAGCAACCACCACCCCAGCAGGGCCAACAGCAACCGTCTCCAACGCCACTCCCAACACCAACTCTGTCGTCGTCGACCCGCGGCGAAGCGAGCAAAGGGCAAGATCCCAACGGCAACGACATGTCGAACACCGAGGTCTGTTTTTTTTTCCCTTTCCGCTTGAAACTTTTATCATGTTCACGCCATCTCAACACCTCAGGCACTTGCCAAAAATTTCGGTGTCTCAGCTGCTATTGTCAACGATCTCAAGTTGAGTCCTGGCCATATCGACAAAGAGGATCTTGCTGTGGGCTCGAGCGGCCTCACCTCTGGACGTGACCGCGACGTCAACGAATCTACTGCCCCTCGTGATGCTGCCAAATGGGTAACTGTCACGGTCAGGAGAAACTCAACTGCCGGTGTACCGAACACTTTGTCGATATCTGGCTTGTCAGCAACAGGTCCTTCCGTTGAAGTGTGGTTACCGAAGGACCGGAAGATGGTTCAACATATCGTTGAGGGGTATTTCACACGCCTCAACGTTCACCGTCCCGTCTTCGTTCGTAAAGATTTTGAAAAGACATTGAATGACCTTTACGACAAATTGACCGTTTCCCATGACCCGGGATACGTTTGCAGCGTGTATCTTGTGTTGGCGTTGGGCACGTTGAGCGAACTCAATCACCGTGCGGTCAAAGCAGAAATGGAGAACCAAGGCGATGTATTCGGCTATCTGGGCTCATCGGTCGCCAAGAAACTGATGCCAGCCGATTGGCCTGAACACGACGAGTTTTTCGAGAGGGCACTTTCTGTGAAGCCAGATTTGCGAGTCACCATCTCTAGCCTGCAGGCCTTGATTCTGTTGCATTGGTATCTCTACACCGAGGTAAGCGAGCACTTTGTGCTTGTGCGAAGGCAGGTCCTTATGGGTTTGCTTCTAGCGACAAGGTCGGACACTCTGGCGCCTCGTAGGCAGCCTTGTTCGTTTGGCGGTCGAGCTCGGTCTGCATCACGACCCCACAACACAGGTTAACCCGACCACGCAGCAGAAAATATTCAGCGAGGAAGAATGCCAGCTTCGCATTCGTTTGTGGGGAATAGTCCTTGTTCACGACCGTGGAACATCCATTTTGTTGGGCCGGCCCCTCGCGATCTCTCCCTCTGATTTCAACACTCCACCTCCTTCCCGTTCTCAACATGCCCAGATCATGGAGTTCTCAGAGCATTTTGAGCACTCCCATCCTGTCGCAGAAATTCAAGCGGACATTATCAACTCTCTGTATACCCCGAAGCGCCATGATGCCGATATGTTAATTCAAAATGCCACCAGGATTATCAAGAGACTGACGGACTTGAGGCAAGTCCTCCCAGAGCGTTACAAATTCTACTTTACAGGGACGAGCGCGTGGCCTCTTGAGAAGAAGACCAAGCTCGTACAGGAGATAACAGAGGACGAAGGTCTGACGCTCTTGAAGATCGGAATCGCCAGAATTCTGCTCCTTCGGGCTCTGTTCAGTTCCAAGGAACTTTCGTATGACCAAAGGCATAGGGCGCTTGTAGATGGTGAATCACCGCTTTCCAGACATGCATACGTACCAGGCTCATGTTTTGTTCAGCGATCATCACGTCGCACAATACCATCATCGTTCACAATCATTTAATCCGATTCCCAGACATCGCTTTCTTCACGTCACCGATACCGCTCCACATCGCAGCTATGGTGATTCTGTATGGACACATGTCGAAATGTGACGTCCTTCCAAAGCACACTGCGTTGGAAGATGTCTGGTTAGCTCTCGACACCCTTCCACGGTTTCGTTGGCGCTGGGAACGAAAGGACGTTAATGGAGGGCACCCCCTCATCGCTAAACTAGCGGAACGTGTGATGGAAGTCAATCTTCAGCAAGTGGTGCTCTCGTCACCGCCTTATCTCATCTGCGAACCTGAATGGGAGGACGAGAACAATCCATCTCCCGTTCCTAAATCTCAGCAGACGACCCCAACGTTGTCATCTGCATCTTACTCCGGAGGCAGTTCCAACGTGACCTCGGGCTCTGCTTATGGACCTCATCCACGGTCAGTGAGCGGCGCTTCTGGCAGCAATAGCGGTGCAAATGGAAACGGAAACAGTGCAGGATCGACGCCTCCAGATAACCATCTGGTTGAGGTTCCAACACAGCTGTTCTATCCTTTTTATCCGGAAACTCAAGTCTTCTCGATGCCGGCCCCCACCAACGGCACGTCCGGAAATCAGAGGGACTATAGCGGTTTACTGGCAGCTGCCGCAGCTGCTCAAGATGGATCTCATGGTTGCCAATCATCGCACGATTCGTTCGTGCTTGAGGAAAGGGACCCCAGCCACAGTCAGCATCCGCAGCAGAACATGATGTGGATGAACGTGGTGAGCTGATGTCTTCAACTTTCGTCGGCTAGGCGTTGAACTCGGGCTAACAGCAGGGTCAAAGAGGTTTGGCTTCGTATCCAGTAACCCAGTCTTGACATAGGCACACAACGCGTTTTCGAGTTGCCCTTCGCTTTCTCCTTCATTTCTTCAATTACAGTATAGTGGCTACCATTTCGCCTAGTGTTGTTACCTAGGAGCTTACATTCTACCAGTATTCTACCAGTGAACTTATGGTTTATCTTTCTTATCGTCTATGTATGTATGTGTTACATGTCTCCTCTTGATTGAGAAAAGACTTTAAAACCCGGCACTGCGACATGATGAATTCATAGGACATGCAATACACAAGAGTTAGGCGTCGGGCTATTTATTGTTCGTCGGTGTACAACAGTTGCCATGAAGACGGTAACATCACGTGGAAATAGTGACCTCGACTTCGACACCAGGCTCCAAACTAATGCTCGTCTGGATGTAATCAGAAGTATTTAGTTGTGCTGAAAGAATAGATATTTGAAGGAAAACGCACAATTTGTTTGACGATCTCCGAAGAGGAGTGGAGATCGATCAAGCGTTTGTGAACTCTCATTTCATAGCAATCCCAAGTTTTGGAACCTTCACCGCAAGGCTACCGAGAGGATTAGTTAGGTAGTTGTGTAGACTCCGGCCGGAACGCTCATACGGTTTTGCGAGTGGTAATCTTGAGGATCTTGGTGGGCAGGCGAACAGGGCCCTTAACACGGAGTTGCTTATCTTTGGCACGATTGATGAGATCATTGGAGACTGAGTCGCACTGGTCAATGAGGCGTTTGTCGCCGAATGAATTACAGACATACATTTTTCGAGGTTCTTGACATTGCTGCTGGTCAAGGTTATCCTGATCTTGTGCATCTTTGCACCAGGAACTGGAGCGCCGGTTGCATCGTATTCTTTTTCGCCCTTAGCGACGTAACTCATCGTGGCCGATATGAGTCAGAAGGTGACTGGCATTCCGCGGTCAGGACTGTCTGCGAGGCCACGACTCGGCACACCCACCTAAGGTTTGTGTTGAGTTGAAGAAAAATAAGGTTCAGTGAACGTCCTTTTATAGAGTTACGTCACGTGCCTGTTCCTTCTGTTTTCGGCTTCCTTGTGACCTTTTCCCGCCCAAACATCATGCAGGGATTCAACAAGTACGTCCTCCTCGTCCCCGTCGAGCTCCAGCTGATTCGAGAACCTCAGATACTATCCACCGGACTATGATCCATCATATGGTAGCCTCAATGCTTACAGGGGCAAGTCTTATCTGGCATCTGTGAGACAACATATTCCTCACTCTCTGTTCAGGCAAGCATGCTTTGGGTGACAGAGCGCGCAAACTCGACCAAGGCATTCTCATAACACGTTTTGAACTCCCCTTCAATATCTGGTGGTATGTACCGAGTTGTGTAACTAGCAACGATTCTGCCTTAACGTCTTCGAATGTAGCGGTACATGTAACAACCACATCGGAATGGGCGTTCGGTACAACGCCGAAAAGAAAAAAGTTGGGAATTATTACTCAACGCCCATATATTCTTTCCGGTGCAAGTGTCACCTCTGCGGCGGCTGGTTCGAAATTCAGACCGATCCAAAGGTGCGCTTCATCCAGGTATGATTATGTCCACATCGTGGTTGACAATCGCTGTCTCGCTAGAACACTCGTTATGTAGTGATGTCCGGCGCTCGTCAAAAGGAGGAAGACTGGAACCCAGAAGAACACGGAGGCTTTCGGGTCCATGGTAGATAATGCATATTCATCCTTTGGTCTTGCGCTCTATGGACTGAAATGCCCCCAGACACCGAAGGCCAGTCTACGCCAGACGATCCTCTGACGGCTCTCGAAAAAACAACGGACGCTCAAAATCGAATGACAAAGATCGAAGCACCACGATTGGAATCGTTGCAGACCCTTTCCGAACACTACAACGCTGACCCATATACGCTCTCCACTAAAGTCCGCAAACGATTTCGCCAAGAAAAGAAGGTGGAGCTGATGAAGCAGCAAGCCAACGATGCCATCAAAGGCCGTTATGGTCTGCCATCAACGTTGGAGCTACTGGATGAAGACGACCAATCCAGGCGGGACGCAAAAGCAGAATGGGAGAAGGCAAGGAGGGATTCGGCCCTCAGAGAGGCTCACAAACGGCAAAGGCTGTCCCTCAAGGTCCTCTCCACACGATCGGCATCTCTTGCTTTTTTGCGCTCATCGCTTCGATTGCTGCAGGTCGCACAACCCTCCACGTCAACCTCCGATCCTCTCAGTGCCCTACGGGCCCGCATTTTGCAAAATACCGCGCGTCATTCCGATTCACCCTCGAGAAACTCTCAATCTCGATTGAAGAATGGAAGGACTAGTATCCGTGAATTCGCTATCAATTAATATGTACCCTTTATTGTGTGCATTAGTCTGTATAATTATCAACTGTAGGTATCACTCTGAACATTACAATCACTACATAATTACGATTCAGTTTTTTCTTGTTTTCATTGATCCTAGCCTAGCCAGCAAGAAATCGACAGCGAGTAAAAGAACAGGTAGGAATACAGAGATAGCCAAGTAACCAAGAGGAGAAATAGTAATCACAACAACAGAATCGACGATCATAAGAAAGAGGATGAGATCAGGACATAAAAAACATGTAACTCCGAAGCAGATGTAGAATAAGATAGATCAAGGCAGGTAAGATTATGGAGCAGAAAGATGAGATCAGGAACAGATGGATGAACAAAGCGACCAGACGCAGGATAACCGACTATGAAGTAAATACCCACGCCGGGTCTTGAGTGGGCATAGGACTGTCATATTTCCATTCTGTTGATTGATAGTAGGCGGATTCACCATTATCAATCTCCTTCCATGCTCCTAGCCTCAGTGAATCCATCAAATCATCGCACTTGCTTTCCGTCGACGAAAGGACTGTATGGTGAACAGCTTCAGATTCGGAGCCAGACTCTGGGCTGTGATTCGTTGAAGAGGATGAAAGTAAATCAGGAGTTGGCGCCTTCGAGTCATCTTGCTCCTCCAAAGTCCCAAACGATGAGAAATCGAAGAACTCTACGAATTCGTCAGCTGAAGGCTTCTGAAGCTCCTGAGCATTGCTGCTCGTTTCGCCCAATCCCAGAAGGGAGATGTTATCTGAGGCTTCCGAACCGTCGGGAACAGCGCCATAGCCTTTCAGAATCATATCTAACGTCTCAGAGATATCAGACGTCAATGCTTCTTGCCCTTCGCCGCCAGCCATCTTGATCAGTTCCGTCATCTGCTCGAACAACGCACTTGCGTCTTCCTCTGTCTTAACATTTTCGACTGCTTCGGCCTTCTTCTTGATAGCTTCGCTCGGAGGACCTATCCAGTCCATTTTCGCACGCTTAGGAGGTGAAGGCTCATTCGCAACGGAACTGGTTCCTGCAGGGCTTTCCGTATTTGCAACCACAGAGGCTTGTTCTTCCTCGCGTGGACGCTTCTGACCGCCATTGGAGTCGCCCGATGGCGCCGTCTGAGGCTCCGAGGAAAGTGAAGGAGGGTTCTTAACTGACACCCGGCGTTTGGCAGGCGGCCTCTGCTTCGCAGAAGGTTTGGATTTCGGAGATTTTGGCGCTTGAGGCGAGGATGCTGTTTGCGTGGGAGTCGGTGCGTTCCCAGGCGTCGAAGTATGAGCAGGAGGGGAAGTAGGTGTCGCAGCGCTGGCGGGAATGACTGCTTGAGCAGGTGGAATAGAAGGTTTCTTTGCCACAGGAGAGGGCCGGATGTTGACGGATTGCCTATTGGGTGGATGAAGAGACTGTGACAAGAGTTGAGGTTGCGAGCTCGTTGCCGTGAGTTGAGAAAGCTGATGTGCCGGAGGGACTAGTTGGGGAAGAGGCAATGGTCGGGAAACGTCCGATGGCGCAGGATGCGACGTATTGGTCGCGGTGGTCTGATGATGAGGCTGGGGTTGCCTTATCAAAGCTTGAAGTAGAGTTGCTGACATGTCTTGAAATTGTTGCACTTGCTGTTTCATAGTACGAAGCGCCTCTAATGACACAATGAAACGAGGACTAGGAGAAGACAGGAGCTGTCTTTGATGGTTAATGGCGACAATCTGAGAGTGGACGCTTTCAGCATGTGACATGCAATGGCTGGAAATAATGACGTACGACCCCAGTAATCTTCATGAGTTGCTCGTCAATTTTAGGCAGGAGGGAATACATAGGCAAGAACTTTTCCACTTCGTTGACTAAGCGGTATAACTGGTCAAAGAGGGTATTATACTCAGGTCGCTGCTCAGGCGGCAAGTCATGGGCCCGGGATTGCATAGCGACTATGTATGAATGTCAGCAACTGCACTGAGCATGTTCACATCTTACAATACTCGCCTCGTTGGCTATGGTATGCCTTCAGCTTAGCGATATTCGCGGAGGCGTGATGCAACTGTTCTTTAGTCGGATGAAATTGCAGGACATTATTCCCGCTCTGTGGGACATGCGGTGAAACTCGAGGTCGGTTCGCCATGAAACTGTTAGCAGGTGGCATTGGCATTGCTCCGCTTTGCTGCGACTGCATCAGTTGACGCTGTGCAAGGACGCTTGCGGTAACGGAACCACCGAAGGGAGCAGGGCCGTTCGCGTTGTTATGTTCGGCAACGGCCCGATTGGATTGATTCTGGAATTGGCCTCTGAACATCCCTTGCTCCATGACGGTTCGTTGTAAATTTGCCCTGTTACTTTCAACGAATTGGATGATCCCTTCCTGGACACCCTTCTTCCGAAGTTCTTCTACTGAGTAATTGGCATAGTTAACGATACTCTGCAGTTGCTGCGGATCCAAGTTGTGCGACAAGAATGGTTGGGGTCGTGGTTGCGATGCGTTGCTGGCACCAGTTAACAGTGCCCCCATCATGCGTTTCCTAGAATCATTGACGGACCCAATATAAAGGTCATCGAATGCAAAAAGGTATTCCTTGTAGACCTGAGCGAGCCGCTGAGCCACGCCAGGGCCACATTTGGCAGGTTCTGACGCCGAAGCGGGAAACTGCACAAATCCCATTTTCCCTCCGATAACATTCCACGATTCCTTGGCGTTAACCTGGATAAAACCCGTCCTTCAGATCGAGATTAAACTAAGGCTCCATCCCACTTACGGCAGCGAAGCCACCCTCAATCATGACGTGGGTGTGTAGCATATGAAGGTCAATTGCTTTACCGTCCACAGACATGAGATTCCCGTCCAACTTGATATTACGCTGCATAATCCAGTTTTTGTACGACGCGTCGAATTTATTTTTCTCCAAAGGCGGAGGCAAGTTTGAAACCGAACCCGGTTGTGCCACCGAAGGCGCCAAAGCAGGGGAAGAAGATACGGAACCGCCGAGATTGTTGTTGACAGAGAATGGATATTGCGAGGCCATGTTCGGCGACATCTGATTCGCGAACCGCCCACCTCCGATTGTGGAAGGATAGTTCTGGAGCTGCGTTGGACCTGACCGGGGTGTCGATATAGCAGACGGTGCGAGAAATTGATTTGTTTGCTGAAGTTGAGCGCGCAGATGGCTTGGACTCTGTACACCGCCTTGAGCATGCGCTTGGCCTTGCAATTGACTACGCATAATTTGTCCTCCTACGTCAAATGGTTGAGGGCCACCTCCCGAAGGAATCCATGACGACTGTACACCACCAGTGCCTTGCAGACCCCTGTTCATCAGTAATCAGTATGCGCACCTCTGACAGTATTGTGACATTGTAAGATGCAGAGGAATATAGCGTACATCGTCACACCTCCCAAAGAGAGATTGTGTCCATACAATTGGGACACGACCGTTAACAACTCAGCCATAAGGTCCTTTTTCTTTTTGTTTTCGCTGAGGAGATGCCCCACCTTCGCCCTGAACACTTCCTCCGACATTGTGGTCCTCTGGCTCTTCAACGAGGCAACACTTTGGTCTATGGAATGTGTCTGCGATTTGAGAGTGTTTATCTGTTCTGTCAACTCTGCAAGGGCAGGCCGTCGGTGTTGTGACGGCTGTTGCGGGTTTCCAACAGGGCTGGACTGCTGAATCATTGGTTGAGCGGGGGAAGGACGTCTATCCGCAGGCGCCATGGCAGGGGAGGGAAAGAGTTCGCCAGTGGTCCCTTGAATCACAGGCTGAAGTTGTTGATGTTGATGTTGCTGCTGCTGCTGCTGTTGTTGTTGTTGCTGCTGCTGCTGCTGCTGTTGTTGTTGTTGTTGCTGCTGCCGATGCTGCTCCATCCTGGCCGCTATGTTCATCGGCCCGTTTTGGGGCTGCTGGCTTTGAGCCAGATTCATCATCTCGATCTGTCTCGAAATGTTCAGGTTCGGAGGGGCGTTCGGAAGCGGGCCTTGCCCTAAAAATCCAGGAATAATGCCGTTGCCGCGGGGACCGAGGGGATGCTGCAAAGAGGCAGAGCCGGACATACCAGCCGCGTTGAGGTTCGAGAAGGCGGAGGACATGTGTGGCTGATGTTGAGGCGTGGTGGATTCAAGGAAGGACTGGGACTGGGCCTGAGAGGCAGCGGCGCTCGGGCCCGCTGGTATCTGCGACGCTCCAAGGTTGAAAGATGGTTGCGGCTGCTGCGACTGGGAGCGAGCTAGCCCTTGATTTCTGATCAAGTCCATCATCTAAGTAAAAGAATTCAGAATCAGTATTGCAATTGGGGACTTTACGTAAGACACGTTGGGAGTGGGACTGATAAGATGAGAGGTCTGAACGAAGGACAAGGGAAGGCCTGGCGGAAGCCAGCGCCATAGGTGGCTTTCATGATAAGAGATGGAACAGGAAACAGCCAAGGTGACTGCTCGTGAGAAGAAGCAAACATGCACATAACAACAAGGCCGAAAGTAGCGGAGATGGCGCGGCCGGCATGTCTCTCAATGTTGAAGGCGGGTTAAGACGGGGCTCACCTGGGCATTAGACTGGGCGTTGTTCATGTCGCCCCCGCCGGGACGAAGCTGATTGAGTTGTTGAATCTGCTGCCACATGCGTGTCGGATCCGAGAAATTGGGAATCGCGGCATGGAAGTCCTGCTGCTGAGGGACAGGAGGAGATTGTTGAGGTTGCTGCTGCTGCTGGTTTAAATGATGTTGCTGTTGCTGCTGCATGAGGGCAGGATTGAAGGAGGGTATCATGTTGTACTGCTGCAAACGATCTGCCATTTGACGGCAGGGGTTAGAGAGACAGGCGAGAGACCTGTCGGTGGTCGCAGCGCAAGGGCAGAACGAAACGAAACGAGCAAGGCGGCGTATCTGGCTGGTGGTCGAGGCGGCGGAGGGGAAGAGGAGCAACGATTGGTATTTTGGCAGCCAGTCGCTGGTGGTGGGAGCGAGCGAAACGAGGAGTGGGCTGTGGCTTACCAGATTTCCATGTTTGTATCAGTTGACACTCACAATTTATTATTAATATTATTGCATTCCAAGATCAATATTTATTATTATTATAGAACCCCCAAAGCTTAAATTTCACTGCTAGACCCGGCAACAGGCAGCTCGTCAACCTTGGTCACAATCGAGGGCCCGGATTCTAGTATAACGTCGTCATCCTCGTCTTCTTCGTCGTAGTCAGAAACATCTTCGTAGCCTGTAGTCCCGTCCGCAGGGCGTTGCCCGCTCATAACTTTCTTGACTACTAGAGGCGGTCCAATAGCCAGCAGGCTATCTGTTTCCTCAGCTCCTGTTGCCAATGTGATAGCGCCTCCTTCATTTTCCTCTGCCTCTACCACGCTGTTAACTTCGCTCCTGAACCAATACCTCAACCCAACGGGTATGAGGACTCCGACAACGACAGCAGTCAGGCCGAAAAAATTTCGCCAGCTGATAAGATGGAAGTCGTCCGGGCTCGTCATTTCATCTAGGCCACCACCGATCGTTGTATGTATAACGCTGACGCCGAGTATGCCGAGCGCTGTGCTGATCCAGAACGGGACAACGCCAATGCCAACGTGAGGACATACGACGTTGACGACCCAGTGGGGCGGCAGAGGAGCAATTCGCAACACAATTAAGAATGATATCACATTCTCTTTGTTCGCTCGGATTTTCGCTGCCCATTTGTCCATTAACGCCTTCCACTTTGGAAGAGTCAACAATGCTGGACCGAGGGCTGCTGAGATCAAATAGCACAATGTCGCTCCAGTTGCGACGCAGCAGCAGGCAAGCGGAAGAGCACGAGCGACGCCCCACACTGCGCCGCCCAGGATTGAGAGGTACATCGATCCCGGCAGAGAGAATGCTTGAAGGCTGCAAGAAAGTGATCAGTAACGTCATCTGTATCGAAGCGACCAAGCACGAACAAGAGGTATGTTGAAACGTAGCATATGAAGATGCGGTAGGGATATATATCGCGGTATTTCTTCAGAAGGCGATTCAAGTCTTGTAGTTGTTGGAATGATCTCGGAATTCGGAGAAACAGTCGATCCTCGCTGAAATCGCTGTCAGTTAAAGAGCTCAGATCTGGAAATCGGATGACTTACATGTCCACAGTCGGCAACGCTAGCCACAGAGTGCCACCGAGAACCAGCGTACTTATCACAAATATACTGGCCATCTTCAATGTGGCATTGAAAATGATCTTTCGGGAAGAAGGACGGGAGGGTGAGTGGGGCAAATTGGCAGTGCCATAAGAGGGGGTGGCTGGTGTGAGAAGCGGTGAGCGGTCGTTATGACCGTCGAAGGCTACGGTGTCCAGCGTGTACGTCGAGCTGTTTGAATGGGTTGTGTCTCGAAAAAGATGAGGAGGCGTCATGGCCTCCGCCCACGTCGTCGAGGTCGAAAGAGGACGATCACAGCCGTTGTGCTGCGGCTGTGTGTCAGCCCTAAATAGTGCGCTTTACAAATTTAGTATCTGATTCTATTATACGGCGTATACAAAATCCATTAACAATTAGAGGTATACCACATATGATCCGATGACAGGCCGATGGTCACTACGACCACCCAACCGTTGCATCGAGCGATCGTCCAGCGTGTTGTAACTTAGGCAAACCACGTCCCCCTTACGCGCTGACAAGGCCACTTCATGTGCATCAAAGGTCGTGGCCACGGGAGATGAATGTATCAGAAAAGACGGTAGAAAGCGCCACAGAGAAACCCCAGGTTGGGCATTGTCTCTGGAATTGTCAACTTCCGCCTCCGAGTCAGTAGAATGACCTTCATCCTCCAGGTCCGTCACATGCCGGACACTTGATGACCCTGGGACAGCGGTGGCAGAACTACCACGTCGTGGACCAGCACGACCCGTTTTGCGACGAACATCTAGTGACTCAATTAGGTAGGATTCAGATGGCGTCTCCTCCTGAGCGATAGTCTGTGTTTCCTGTGATCGAGTGGTTGACGCGGTGGCACTGGAGTCTTTGCGAATGCGGTTGGAAATGGGCCTGAATGCATTGACGAAAAACTGGCTCATGCGTGTCCTGGGCTTAACGTTGAATTCCGGCTCCCCAGTCATGGGTTCTGGCTCAACCGTCGATTTCCACAGGATTCTGTCACACCTCACAAATGCACTAACTCAACTGCATGATCACCTAATACAAGGCGTTGCATGACGTACCAGCTGGGTACTCTCTGTTTGTTTGAAGAGTCGTATACCCCTTTTTCGTTGGTATCACCAGCTTCGTCAGTCGGCAAGCTCGACCGTGTGGAAGTAATGTGCAGTAATGACGCGGAACGTGCGGCCCCACCCACCACGTCGGCCGAAAGGTTCCGCACGGAAGGATCTTTCGATGGTTTTTCCTGGAAGACATCGACGGAATGATGTTGGGTATATCCTGACTTGTGACTGGTACTGTGCTTCAGGTTGGCATGTCTTTCGCGTAACGCGCGTTTTGGAGAAAACAACGCAAACCACTTGGCCCTGACTTTTAAGATATGCGCGACAGATGTCTTGCTGGTGCTTGTTGTCATAGTTTGCGAGGAAGGGTATGCATGAAAAGATTCGCCCAATCCCCGCTCCGTCCCAATCTTTGAATGCGATGATGACCAGACGGATGAACCCACTGATGCTGCCTCATTGTCAGGATCTTCCTCCTCGGCGCCCATTCCCTCATCGGTGGTCATGTCCTTCTCGGTGGCCATGTTCCGATGAGATAACTCCTGCGGCTGGGGTTCTACTTTCGTGATTCTCTTCTTTTTCATGGTACGCGTGACGTCGTACTTGAATGTAGGAGGGAAATTAATTGGACCTTCATTGAAGCCAGCAAATGCTTGGCCACCATTCATCAATGCTTTGAGCTGGTCAAACGCCAACGCTTGCGTATAGTCTGTTTATAAGAGCAGTCAACCACATTTCGAAAGAAAAAAATACAGAATGGGATCACCTCGACGCGAAACCAACCAATCGGCATGTAGCCTTGTGATATTCAAGCGAAAATTGAGGTCTCCGCAAAGGAAGGTGTAGTCAAATTTGTCACTCAGATCTGCTAGGTCAGACATCATCCTTTGAGGGGAGTTCCAAGATAAATACCTTCAGCCATAATCCTAGGATCGTCCGAGGACAGAAAATCATCGACGGACAACTCTGCCTATGCATCTGTGAATTCGAAATCACGACTAGATACCGAATTTACGGCTGACCTTGATTTTTGCTAGATTTGCGAGTCTATGGTGTACTTTTTCCTCATGGGCTGCTCGTGTCGCATCGACATCGTCCCAGACAATATGGATGCACGTTCTCACCTGTCAAATGAGCATTTAAGAAAAGCATGGTTGTCCCGTCAAGGTTAACAGTTATGCCGACTCCACCCTTATTGCCGACGCGACCTCCTATCAAACCAGCTGTAACCGCTGACTTGGATGTACCTGATATGGCCACTAAGCAGTGAAACACTATGCTATAGATTGCGAAGCTTTACCTCGGACTAACGGCTCTAATTCTCGATGTATGTATACCGCAAGATATATACCCATCATTCTTTCTTTGACAAGAAGGCAATATGGACCACGACGAGGTCCTTTCGACAATATCCGAGGTGACAAGGGTTTTGGAGAGCTCACACGGGGAAGGCTTGTCGCTCTTGATCTGATTCCGTAGCCACTCGCATTACAAAGCCAATTCTCTGTCAAGGACGTCCAACCCGAGGCGAGGTCCTGGACGTCACCGGGAGATTCTCCGTAGTGGCGTTTGGAACGGTGGCGTTCGTTCTGCCTCTGATATTCCGTCGACTTGTCCTTCAGTTTCTCGCGCTCCTTTTCCCTTTCCTTGTCTATGAGTTTGAAACCGGCACCGAGTCCCATAGGCATTCCTGGCCATCATGCATGTCAATATAAATATGATATTCCTTTGCGGATGCGTACCAGAAGCAGAGGGACATTCTTGACCAGCACTATTCCGAATCCCCGTCAGCAAGCATCGACAGTGTGCAGATTGCGGAATTACATCACCACGAAATGGTATGGATGATTCGAATTGAGAGCCAGACTGGGAAACGCGGATTTGAGGTCAAGGACGGTGACCATAAAGGCACCTTGCCCAAGAGTTCTTCCAGATCCCCCTTAAATCCGCGTCGTCTTCTAAAATGGTTCGGGACTAATTGAGAGTGGCCTACCTTTGGTAAAGAATCATGCATGTTCCAGGTCACAATCTTAACCTTCAACGCCTTGGGAGGTGTCGCCGACTTCATAGAGGATTGACGGAGCGTTTGTCTCTCGTTAGACATGCTGTCATTTAACGATGGGCGAGCTGAGGGGAAGAGATTCTGAAGTCGAACAAGAACACTGGGATGCACTGTACCAGAAGTCAGCAGCATCGAGGTTTGATGAGACTGAAGAGGTACCATGTCGCGGCTGCGCATCCGATGAGAACAAAGATTCGGCCTCCATGATTCCGTCTTCAGACATACTGGGGAGCAGGTTTGGAGTGAGCAAGTCAGAAAGGGGACACCTGTGTCGCAAAGCTGTATACCATGAGGTCAAGGAAGCGATGGCTAGAAATTATTAATGTGCAACGACAGATCCTTAGGGTCCGTGCAGCATTTGATCATGTTAACAACATGTTGTAGCAATTATTTACGCCAACTTGCAACAAAGGCTTCGAGATGGAGCCACCAACGTTTCCCGCAACGAATAAATCTAGCCAGCGCTGAGGAAGGATGACAGGGGCTGCGACATTTCCATCACCAGCAGCACAGGAGCGGAGTCTCCTTTTTAACGCCGCCTTTTGGACCATCGTCACAGAACACTTCACAGCGTCTCAAACAACAATTCTCATGTCGACACACGCAAGCGAATCAGATGGCAATGACGTGCTGGAAAGCACGAACGATACACTAGAACGGACTTATGCTAGTCGGATATAGCGAATGTCTAGGATGAAGAGCTTGGGTAGGGAAGGAAACTGGAATTACGACGATAAGAAGGAGCTGAAAGGCAATTGGGATCAGCATACCTCACACCGCTGTGAAGAAAGTCACCCTCGACGTCGGCAAGGTCTGGTGACTGTTTCTACTGCGAAGAGCAGGCTCAATGGGAGGATTTTGAGTCTCGCTTGAAATACGAGCTGTTCACGGCCGAGGCTTGAATCATGTCAAATATGGATTCTCCAATGCTGAGGAACTTCTCAGCGACGGAACGAGCTGTTGGATCTGATATGGCAGACGCATCCGGTCTACAAGGAAAGATGGGTCAATAAATGCCCAGGTGAGGAGGATTGAACTGACGAGAAACCACTGGACCGCCTAACTCCTGCAACTACTGTCGAGACCAATACGGCATCGACAGCATAATGAACGACCTTTCCGAGGACCATATTTGAATGTTATGAAGAGTGGATGACTGGATTAAAAGTGGTTGCTTGTTTTGTTTGTGATCATGACACGGATGTTATAATAATATGTCAAACAACTGCTACCACTTTCCAACACCCCAGGCATTGAAAGCGACTCCTCGCATATTCCACTCTCCATCCTTCGGTTGTATTTCGCCGTCGTCATCCAATGCTCGACTCTGTACGGTTCCATGTTCCGCGATGCCGTGCAATTCCACTTCCCATAAAGTCCAACTCCACTTTCCCTCCTGATACGTGATGGTCGCAGTATGCCATGTCGATCCGTCGTCTGAAGTAACCTCGACGGCTGACACGTTTCCCGACGACCCAGGGATAGCGTAGCCTTTGACAAAGATTGATGTATCGGAGGTAGCTACAACGGACGCAACCACAGAGTTCAACGGAAGAGCTGTCATAGCGGGATATTTGGACCATAACGAAGCTGCATATTCTTTCGTTTCGACCTGAAGGAGAGAAATAAGCAACGAAGCAGATGGATGTTCTAGTTCGGTACCTCAGGCGGCAAGATTTTGTAGTCTAATTGTTGATAGAAGTTTTCCGACTCCTGAGCCGACACGATGACATTGTCAAGCCATTTCACCCATCGAGCGCCCAGATAGCCGGGAACGACTACACGAAGTGGTGCTCCATGATCGGCTGAGAGCGGCTCGTCATTCATCTTGAGTATCGTGTCAGAAGATGTACCGTGCATAAAAGCCATGGGCGTACCTCAAAGGCGAGCAATATGTCGGCTGCAGGATCCAAAGCTCTCTCTAGTGGAATCGATGCACCATAGTATTCGTCGTCCTGGCATAAAGTAGCATACGATGTGAAGCAAACATGGGAGTAACCCTGCTGAACTCCAACAAGGTTGAGCAGATCACAAAGACGGACGCCGCCCCATCTGCAGTTCGCTATCACTCCATCGGCCCAGGCAACGCCATGGACTGGTTTAATGGAGCCCATTTCTTGTCGCCTGTTGCCAGCGCACTGATTTCAACTGGGCCTTAGAAAGGCGAAACACTGAAGGCAACGGCTCGACGCTCACTTGAAGTGTGGCAACTACATGGACGACCGGCAACATGGACTTGAGGTCAGAGACTGTGAGCTTAAGCTCGCGGTTCACGCCGCCCCTCACAGACACGGAGAACGTGGTGTCGTCGAACTCCCGGACAGGACCGTGGTTGCGGCAGTAAACAAGGTCCTCAGGAGTCAATGGAAATTCCACTAAAGCGGACGCCGGTGGTTCAGCGTTGTATGGTTGTTCGGCCTGAACGATAAGAATACGGGAATGGGGAGGCTCATGAGAGTAGTCCATAGCAGAAATGAGGACAAGGCGTGTCGGACGGATCTCGCATAACTCGGTCACTGTGATAAAGAGACCATTCTCACTTTTCACCTCGGTCATCCAGTTCACATGTGATGCAGAAGGGGTCTATACAGCCGTTTTATGCGTCTACCCCTACAGAACTTAGTCGTAAAGCAGCTCAAGGTTCCAACGATACAGGGAAGGTTCCGTTTTCGCGTTGCTCATCGAACTTTGCAATCTGATACGGCCCAAGACGTGAATCCGCGGAGTCAAAGCCCCGTCAACAAGTGAGCTTACCCATTCGTCTGCAGAACAATCAGTCTCACTGAAATCAGGATTGCGTAGAGAGAGAGGTAGATACATACTAGGACACAGAGAATGATATGCTCGTTTGAACTGCTTGCAGGGCGCAAAGTCTTCACCCTTCGCGGCTATGCATTTGAAGTAGTCCGCGTAATTCTGGAAGCTATACAGGCATGAATGGTCATTAATTGGCACAAACAAGCTGGAGATCGCTACCAGTTGCGGGTTTGGTTGGCGTTGGGGAACCGGGCTAGATACAGGACACCTTTGAAAATTCCATCATAGGACCATAACAAGGTTGTTCTCACCGTCGAAGCCAACGGTTTGTAGGACAAAGCGACTACAAGAGAGTGAGCTGCTTGATCCTTGGACCTGAGAATGGAGGATAATACCTCTGGGTAGCTTCAGCGTCGGACATGGTAGCGGGTTAAGTTGTTGGTAGGGATGGCTCGGGTCGTGGCGGAAGAGATTGTGTTTGGAGTGATTATGTCAGCAATAGAACTCGGCCTCGAATTCAGAGCTAGAACTGCAACTCCTTGGTGCTCAGCATGGACGCCCTCAGAGCAGAAGTCGCTGCCAAACGCAAGATCATCGCAGAGGACCCCTTATTGACGTCTCGCCCGACGAAATACATGCGCAAGGGCGATATCGAACGCCTGAAAGAAGAACTCAAGACCAAGCAGGAACAGGAAAAGCCAGACACCTCACGTAAGGAGGAGGTAAAACAGCTGGTGCGAGCAACGAAGCAACCATTAGTGAGCTCTCCTTCTGTTCACCGCCAACGCATCCTAATTTCTCACTGGAGAACAGGCCCCTCTACGTTCTACAACAAGTTCTCCGCTTCCAAACAGTCGTGATTCTGATTCTCCTAGACCGGAATCTGCTTTCAATATATCCAACGAAGACACCATCAGGCGGCTCAGAGCGAAAGGCCAACCAATCAGACTGTTTGGGGAGTCCGACAAGGATCGCAAGCTCCGTCTCCGGGCCCTCGAGCTCATCGAAGAAAAGGGCCACGAACGACATGGTGGCCAGAACGACTTCAAGAAAGCCTTAGAAGATGTCGAAAACGTGGAAAGGGAGATGCAGAACAAAAACAACAAAGGGAAAAAGAAGGAGGACGCTGCTCAACCATCCATGGGCGTGTTGGATCTCGAGCTCATAAAGACAGATCCGGACAAGCTCTACCCTCTTATATATTACGCACTCAAGCGCACCCTCAAGGAATGGGAAGAGGCTATGGACGAACGGCCTGGTAAGCTATCCTCCTAACCACCGTGTCTTTCCTGACCTTTGACGCCGAGGTGTATAGAGCATATCAAGCGGACGACACAAGGGAAATTGGCAGCAGCTACGCAAGTGCAATCCGCGCAGTACCTTAAGCCGCTCTTCAAAGCGCTCCGATCAAGGGTTGGTTGGAGCTTGCCTCTTAAGGCTTCAGCTGATTGCTGAGGAACATTCCATCTTTTAGTCCTTGCCAGAAGACGTGCTTGCCCGCATCGCCGAAATAGTGCATTATATGCAAGAGCGGCAGTACCAACGTGCGAATGATGCATACCTGCGATTGTCCATTGGAAATGCCCCTGGCCCATCGGCGTGACTATGGTTGGGTATGTTATCGTCATTTATTCCGCATGTTTCGCGCGTAAGCTGACTGGCATCCTCTTGTGAACAGTATCCATGAGCGTTCGGCTCGTGAAAAGATTTCTGCAGACCAAGTAGCACACGTCCTAAATGATGAAGTCAGCCGCAAATATATTCAAAGTCTGAAGCGGTGGGATCGTACCAATCTTTTCTGTCTTCTCCACTTACGAATACTTGTTCAGACTTTTGACCTTTTCTCAGACAAAGTATCCACCAGATGATATCTCGCAGCTTATGGGCTGATGCAGACATTTAACGAAGGACTTTAGGATCCAGTATGTGATCGCATGTGTAGTGTTTGTAATATATCGAGCTTCTTCCTGTTTCGCGCATCTCGTCTGATCAGCCCGGCAAGGTCCATTCTCTATATAGCACCCTATGTGCCACCAATTCAGTAAGTCCATTTCTCGTTAATTACAAGGCCTTGGGCATTAGGATTTCATTAAGTCCGTACCGCAGTTCATTTTGTACATCCTGTATGCATGTATTGCGAAACATCCGTTTGCCGTACTGGCATGGCGACTTCGCTATTAAGAATACTAACGCGAAGCTGAGGACTTCTCGAAATACCATTGTAGCAAAAACTTTATCTATGACAGCAGCCCGCCAACAATGATCAGAGGCACAGCTGCTTCGACCTGTGGCATTCTATCTGCAGAATTGCACCAGCACATTGTATCTTTGTCGCACCCGAGATGCACATTTCTAAAGCTGCAATGTATTGCCGTGAAGGCGATGAATAGGCAGAGAAATTGATCGATAACCAAAGTTGAGAACCATCTATTTCTTGCCTTTCCTCGGTTTATCGTTCGGGTTGCCACTACCCTCTGTGGACAAGGTCGCCCGGGCATGCCCTGTCTCCTTGATATGGGTAAAGAGCTTCGTCTTGCTTGGAAATAGTTCCTGACAAACGTTGCATTGATGCTAAGAGGAGGATATCAGAGTTGGCACACCGCCAATCAGACAGTTAACGCATCACCTGTATCGATCCCTGAACCGCTGACTTCTTCGCCTGCCGAGCTCGTCGCCTTTCCCGCTTGGAAACCTCTGGCAAGGGCTGAAGCATCCTCTCGTCATTGGTCCCATCTGCTTGGTTGAGATCATCGTCATCCTCTCTATAAAGGGCACCGTGGATCCGTTGGGTTTTGAAAGCTCGCCTCTGCGTCTTTGTAAGAGGTTGTGGAGATGGGCTCCTCTGGTACAAAAATGTTTCCGTCCCAGACAACGGCTGTTCATTGTCGCTCGTACTATTGGAATTCTGCGTATGCGCTGCAGTGCCTGCCTGATCTTCCGCCCCTACAGAATTAGATTCGGTGGGAACAGTTTCCACATGCGCGTCTTCCGAATCTGGTTCGAGCACGAGCTCCTCGTTTTCTGCCCGCATAACGTTTTTGAGTTTTTCGACTTCCTTGAGATGTTTCCGACTTCGTTCATGGCTATTCCAAGCAGCCTCGCTCCGAAAGACCTTGCGACATGCGACACATTCCCACTCTTCGGTATTTTCCCCCTCTGCCGCTGCCCATTCGAGGTCTGCAGGTAGACTAGTGTCTTGAACTTGTTGCCATGGTTGATCGACGTAATTCGCGATGACTTGCGCACGCAGACGAGACGCCTCTCTAGCAGAACCGGCCGTCATTGATATGTTTGACTGGCTGCTTTCGGCCTGTTGAGTAAGGTATGTCTTGTACCTGGGATCTCGTTTGCGAGTGAACCGTGCTAGGGACTTTCATTACATGATCAGGACGTCCACCCTGAGATGATTGACTGAATAAAGCGTACTCGGATAGTATCATTGTAGTCTCTCCGAGCCTCGTCCCTTGCCTTTTTATTCTCTTTCTCCATTAACCTGTTGGAACAACAGATGCATTATTAGCATGCAGCAATACGGTACGATGAATAGCGAACCTTCTAACGCGCCGATCTGGCGCCTCTGAAAGATTCCATCGTTCACACCAGACGAAATCCTTTTCCGTGGTAAAGTTTAACCAGACCGAATAAAAATCTCTGACTGCAGCTTCGCCTTTGGTATCAGACCAAGTCCATGTTGAATATCCAAATGATGGATAATGACAGGTGGATGAATGCAGACTTTCCTCCTCTGCTAAGCGGGTAAAAAGATTTCGGTATAGCGCGAAAAAGCCCTAATGCAGGGTCAGCTTCTGGAGCCTAAAGAGCAGCGCAAGGGCACGAACATTGTCACTATCATCAAAACCGGTCCAAATTGTGGTATCAAAAAATCTGGACACGTGGTTGACAGTCAAGCCTCTGCCTCTTGTTTTGGGGTGTGGGGCGCCCTTGCGCACATCTTCAAAGACGGCTTCTGCATCAGGCTCTGGTACAAGAGACGCCCGGTGACTATCGTACCAAGCGCGTTCCTACTGTTGGTATGAGAGAAGTGGCGATTATGCTTCAAGGGTAAATTACCTGTTCGTCGCTCAAGACCTGGTAAAATGGAGTCAAAAAACAAACGCCATGCAGTTGAAGACCGGCCAGAGCGTTAACTTACCTCGTACGCTTGTTGTAGCCCAGCGAAGCGTTGAGTTGCACCTTCAATGTCATCATGGTTCTTGTCGGGGTGGTGAATCAAAGCAAGTCTTCTGAATGACCGCTGCAGATATACGAGCAAGCCATGATTCCGATCGGATAGATATAAAGGCATGGTCGAAACGTACCCTGATTTCGTCGACGGTGGCATTCTCGTCGACTTCAAGAAGATGATAATAGTTCGGCACGCCAGAGGGGTCTTGATCCGTTTCAGCTCCATCTCTTGCTGTGGACTCTCCGGCACCCATGCTGGTTGAAGCGATAGGATCCCAATTTGGCAAGTGATCGAAAGGCTGAAAATTTGTAATGGCAGTCCCCAACAGCTCATACTTTCTCTCCGTCATGTCAGACTTTCTCAAGTCCTCCTTGGGCTCATCGTCTTCCACAGCAGGTTGTCTTTTTTGCAATTTAAGCTCACATGGCACATCCTGATCTTCCCAAGACATGGCAGCACGGAAGGAAGCAATTATGAACTCGGTTCGGAACGAAGTTGCATTAGCAAATGCGCAAGAGCTCATGAATGTGTGTTTATTGCTTTCCTACTGAGGTCCAAGCCAATGACGCGTCGTTCAGAAAGCAAATGATCGCTGCTATTTGAAATGTGTAACGAAGCCCGGAACATCACTGTCGAATTCAGAACAGGTAGACTGATCTGCGTGCAGCCATTCAGCATGTTGAGTTTGTCCCTGATAGACCTGCCTTGCAAGGTGTTTCGACCGCTACATGGAAGCATGTGAGTGTAAAAATTCGCCCTAAATGGGCCCTTTCTGATTTTTGGCAAGTCAACATTGTCAGCCGCGCATATATGTCAAGAATATCCCGGGAGAACGCGGCTGTCGACCAGACAACTTCCCTCTAGTCTGCTAGTCATTCACCCTGGTGACAACAGTGTGAAGGCGAACCAGTAAAAGGCACTATAATTTATATACAGGATGCTTTGCTATTGCAAGTACATGTTACAATCAACATTTGATCAGTATTACGGGTCTTTAGAAGATAGGTTCATAAGCGCCGCTTTACCTACGAAGCGACTAATTATTGGGTAAGATGAGTAGCTCTGTAAAGTGAGAGTGATTAGGTGAGAAAACTAGATAGAATGAACCTGGTCAGTAAATAATTAATCTGGCGAATTACAAAATTCTGGGGGCCGATTAGGATTACTCTTCGGGTTTGTCGCGGCTTCGGTTGTGACTGTCGGATGACTCGTACAGAGGAACAACTGGCACGTTGCAGTCGCAGTCGACAGGCGGTGTCGTTGAATGCATATGTTCCACACGATGGGCTGAAATGTCCTGTAGCAGATGAGGCGGAGGATGATACGCTGTCGTCAGCAGAGGTGGAGAAGAGGTGGGATGTTCATATGCATGGCGTATGTCGGCTGTAGAGTGTATCCGCCTCAGTCTAACCTCGTCGGTGTTCACGGCTTCGAGTACTCGAGAGGTGTCATCGTAGAACGTACGAGCACGATGTACAAGAGAAGGCCGGGAGGCAACCCCATGTGAAATGGGTATTCCAGCGTATGTGCCCATCAAATGGGCTGCTTGGGGTCCGCCAAGTATCTGCTGTACTTGTGGCCCGAACTCTGTGGACAATGGAGTCTGGAAGGCAGGCGCACCAGTTGTGTCTTGGTTGCCGATAGGCGGGTATGATTGCTGATAAGAAAAGGAGCTCGTGTGCGGAGCGCTGCGCGGGGGGCGTAGGTTGCGTCGACAGATCCCAACGCGAAATTCGAACTTGGCTGGTAGGACGATCTTCTTGAGAGGGCATTGATACATTAAGGGCTAAAGAGTGACGGCCTACATCGCTGTGATGACGGTGATCTGCACCTCTCAAGCCCGAGACTGAAGGAGGAAGCTCGAGTTGAGGAGTTACGGCGCCGGAGCGATAAGTCGGCGGGTGGAGTGCTATACCTTGTCCCGCCGTCGTCGCATGCAAATCACGCAAAAGATGCGCCAACTGGACCGCAGATCCGACGAGGTCATGACGAAGGACACGGCTGGCTTGATGCCCCTCTGTCCAGTCGGAGCACCGTTTCCAACTGCGAATCGTTGCCCCATCTGCCTGAGGGGAAGAAAGAGCCTCGAGGTAGAATAATGGGGGGCGGAAAGCATAAATGAGGCCAATCCTGACCCTGGCGCCGCATTTGTGAATTCAGTGTCGACGATCGTGTCAAAAGGGATCTCCATTTTGAAACCATAGCCCGCGGAGTGAATAAACCAGGTGAGGCAACGTCTCGACTCGCATACGTAGGCAACCAGGTCATGCTTGCCAACAGCTGTGGCGATGCGGCGCCATGTGCCGATAGTCAAGTCAGTACAAGGGATTATCGTGACCGCTGAAAAGGTCCGCGTTAACAAATGGGCCAATGAGTTGTTACAACCAGCGTACGTTCATCCTCATGTATCAAGTTGTGGAGATCGACCTGAAAGCCTGTCGACAGCTCAGGAGGCGAATCTGGAGGCATTTCGGCACTTCCACCACGCCCCTTCTGCCTCCCATCTTGAAGCTTAGCTTTAGCACGCCTGGCGGTAGGATATATAGGTAAAGTGTTGTACCATTAAGCTAGAGCTTACCTGTTCTGGAACCAGATTTGAGTTTGCCGTTCGTGCATCCCCAGCATCTCGCTGATTTCTCGACGGCGTGCAGCGGTCGGGCTGCGGTCTATAGCAAAAAAGCGCTCAAGGTGGACTAATTGTTCGGGAGTGACGCGCGACCTTTTCCGCTTTCCTTATCCGACTTGCCACTGGAGACGGATCGCGGCCTCGGAGGCCCGGAGTCCTTCAAATCGTCGAATTCGAGAGGCTCCGAGCCGGATTCTCGTGACGAGGGTCTGTCAAACGCAGGAGCAAATTCAATTCTGAGAGAGGAAGGCAGGGAGTTCGATGTTGTGTCCGCGGACCTTTCATCTGGTCGTTCATTTGCTCCTCTGCTAAGAGGTCGGCTTATACGGGGATTTTCCGTGTGGGATACAAAAGAGTGATTCTGCGTCATGTCGTATGCTACACATAATCCAATTCAGAGATGGTGTAAGGAAGAAGAGGAAAATGGACTTGCAGCCTTGTTGGAAATCCCAAGCATTGGATCCGCGCGTTACAAACGAAATATTCGCGGTCGGAGGTATTGTTAATACTTCAGCCATAGGACAGCGGACGCGAAATGAAGGAAAAAATGAAAGAGATGAAAAATGAAAGAGCGGCGAGGAATAGGAAGTTTAAGGTATACCGAAAAAGACGCATGCAGATGACTGACCAAACTGGGTCGACGATCAGATCTAGGCACGGTTAGTGGCGAACGGGTGGCAAGGAAACGAACCGGAAAATTTTTTCTTCTCGCATGCAGAAAACAGCTGTAGAACATTGATTTGTATGTGAGAGATCTTCAGAACGCTATATAGGTAGTTCGATTTTATGAGAGGTGGAGGGGGTCAGTCGATTTGCTTGAGCAGAGAGGCTGCTTTGTTTGCCACTGTTGTACTGAATTTCAGATTTATTTCAAGGAGCGACAGATGACGGTGATCCTTGGCACACTAGTTCAGGAGATAAGCTATTGTCAATGCAGCCTGCTAGTCAGCTGTGTCACAATGGATGATAGGTTTATACGTCACAAAAATACAGATGGCTGTTACGGTGACCGCAAGATCAACCTCCAGGGCCGATAGAGAGGCTGATGCAAATCGCGGTGATGGATGAAAAGTTGAGAAGCTGATGCATGGTGTACGACAGAGAACATATCTTGTAGGTTGTTAAGGATAAATGGGGAACTCAAAGCGACCAGAAGAGGCGAGGGACCGGGATCAAGTCCGACTGACCCTGAACTGTGCAGCGAACGAAAAGGTGGTCAGCACCTAGACCCTTGTTGACTTAGAGCCTGTGACCAAATTTAGAGCCGAAACGCGATCGCTTCAGGATTTCCAATCGATCCTCCTACCCAAAGGCCTGGCTGTAGTTGGCCATAACCTCATGGTCACCCTGATCGCACAGATGTGGGCCAACTTTGCATGACTTTTACGACGATTCGCCGCCTTTTGGAAGGAGTAAACGAAACCCCTTAGAACTGCGTAAGGGTGATCAAGTGTGCCAGCTGCAAAGGAGTTGGTAGCTCGACCAGAGGACCCCGGGAATTCAATAAACCGAATTAAATGTGGCCTGCCGTCGTGCGTCTACATCGAATAAGTATTGGTGCTGGGCATCGAGGTGGAAAGATGGGCATGCCATTGATTGCAGGGTGATCAGAATACCTCGGAGCTGCTCCGGTCGGAACGTACGGTTGCGGACGTTTCCTCCAACACGTGATCATGCCATCATTCTGGGCGAAGACCCCGTCCGAAGGCTGGTTGGACTTTGAGACACTCCCTGAACAACGGTGGAGATCAAGGGAGATGAGATACAAAATATAAAATGACAAAGAGACTATCCCTATCAGCCAGGGTGATGGAATGGAATGATTGAATGGAATCGAAGCCGAAAAGCAGCTTGAGGAAGACACCTACTGTCACATACTTGCCTTTTACACAACAATTTCTAGGTCCATCCAAGGATGAAGGCATACTTACGCAAAGACAATAAGGAGATATGATAGAAGCTGCAGACAGAAAATGAAGAAGTGGAAGGTATACCAAACCAAGACTAATATCGTGGCCGTTTGGCTTCCCTGTCGTCGTATCCTCCAGGACCTTCTCTCTTGAGGTCTCCGCGGTAACCGCTTGGCGGACCGCCATACCCACCGGGACCCCTGGAGGAGGGCCGTAACCATTGGGAGCAGGCTCGTGGAAGCCTGCGCCGCCATAACCCAGACCAGTACCACGACCGCCCCTGTGTGAGATACTTTCGGTGAGCACAAAAACCAATCGAAAATAAAAAGGCTGCCTCTCGGACCTGTAACCCCCAGCTGGCCCAAAGTCATCCCGACCTCGGTATCCACCGCCGCCACCATAGCCACCGCGAAAGCCACCACCACCACCACCGCCGCCGTAACCTGCGCGATCGCCATATCCCCGATCGCCACCTCCAAAACCACGCCCTGCACCACGACCACCTCTGAAGCCGCCACCGCGGTCATAGCCTCTCCCTCCAAAGCCGCCTCGGAAGCCCCTCGGAGGGGGAGCAGACACGACAGGTTCTACACGTTTCGGACGACCGCCTAGACCGCCACCAAGTCGGCGTGGTTTCCAGCCACGGACAGTGCGGCCCCGTTCGACGTCGACCAGAATCCTTTTCCCCATGATTTGTAATCCATCTGATTCTTTGTATGCGGCTGAAGTTCTCAGATATGAGTCGAGGAAGAGATGGATCGAAGGAACAAAAAATCGTACCTTTCATGTCTCGCTCGCGCTCGTATACGATGAATGCGTAGCCGCGACTGCGACCCTTTTTGTCCCGAACTATTCGTACACGTTCTATGGTGCCGTATGTCTCGAACTCGCGCCGAAGGTCGGCCTCGGTTGCGCTTTTATGCTGGCGTGAAAAAGGATGATTAAGTAGGGAAGAAAGGCAGGCAGACATGCACCTACGAGACGGGAGATAAATAGCGTTTTGTAAGGGTCTCCCACAGCTTCTGGGTCATCCGCAGGCTTGTCTGGTGGAGGGGTATGAGTGCGGCCTTGGTCAGCGAGGGAAAGTACACGAACAGGTCTCCTTGGCGACTTTGAACTCTTCCGCCTTGCGTGCCTTGCGCTCCTCACGGCGTATTTGTCTCTTGACCTCCTCTGCGAGGGTGAAAGAGGGCTCCTCACCCTCTTCCATGCCCTCACCGCCAGAGGAGATGAGGGACTGGGTGTTCTCCTCCTTGAGGCGAGCGAGGATGTTGCCGACGCCGCCGACGTTTTTAAGCTTTATGCGGTCGATATCCTTGTCGACTGGACGCAACCATTGCAGGGGTGGTCGCGGCGCGAAGAGCTTGAGGAGATTTGGGGGAAGAAGATGGGTGCCAGGCATGAGTAAGTTTGGCGGAGTAGTGTGTGGGACGGTTAAGTATTAATTCAAACTCCGCGCGGACGTCGGTCGCCATGCTCGTCCGCTGCCCGCCCATTCCCAGACGCCCGAGCGGACTCAGGTCCCTCTCGTTCACCTCGTTCTTCTTCAACAATGCTCAGTGGGCCCGCCATCCACCGCTCGTCCATGCTCCCGCCATTCCTCTACGTGCCTTCCGCCCCGCAGACGTTCTAACCCCACCTCGTCTTCTTGCCGTCTACACCCAGCTCTCCAAGTCCCGCCTAAGCGCACTCGTCGTCCTCACAGCCATGTCTGGTGTCGCCCTCTCCCCCATGCCTGCGACCGTCCCCATTCTGCTGTCTACCGCAGCCGGCACCGCGCTCTGTTCCGCATCCGCAAACGCGCTCAACCAGATCCAGGAGGTACCGTTTGACGCGCAAATGGCCAGGACGCGTACGCGACCTCTAGTTCGACGCGCCATCACCCCGCTCCATGCTGCTGGGTTCGCGCTCGTCACCGGCGTCGCAGGTCCCGCTATTCTTTGGACAATGGTCAATCCAACAGCGGCCATCCTTGGCGCGGGAAACATCGCTCTTTACGCAGGGGCATATACCTGGATGAAAAGGAAAACCACTCTCAACACATGGGTTGGCGCAATTGTCGGCGCGATACCGCCGCTTATTGGCTGGACCGCCTGTGGTGGTCACCTCCTCCCTGGACCATCATATCCGGTCCATCTCTTCCTGCCCCACTCTTATCTTCCTCGCCCCTCGACATGTCGTTGATCAACAACCCGATAGCGCCTTTTGCGCTCTTCATGTTACTCTTTAGCTGGCAGTTCCCCCACTTCAACGCCTTGTCACACATCGTCAGAGGCTCCTATGCCCAAGCAGGTTACCAAATGCTTTCAGTTCTATCACCTACAAAAAACGCCCTGGTCTCGCTCCGTCACTCCGCATTGCTTATCGCTATATGCTCCGGGCTCATTCCCCTTTCTGGACTCACAACGTGGACCTTTGCTCTTTCCTCTATGGTCCCCAATCTTGTCCTGCTACGAGGCGCCTGGTCTTTCTGGAAGAAAGGTGGCGAGAAGCAGGCGAGAACGCTTTTTCAGCACAGTCTATGGTACCTGCCGGTAATGCTAGCGCTGGCAATGGTCCACAAACAAGGTATGGACTGGTTACAATGGATGGGTATCAGAGATGCGCCGGAAAAGGACGGGGCGGAAAATGCGCCGTCACCTTGACGCTGTTCGTTAGATAGTTTGGTACACACCACTGTTGCTATGAAGTCGGAATGATATTCGCTGCCCTTGCCCGCCACTTCTTTTTGGCTGCTTCAACCCTCGCACGAAGCACTGTCGCTTTCATATCTGCTTCCTCTTGTGCCCTCTCCTCCTCTAATAACCGGTCCATTATCAACTCCCTGTCCTCCCGTTCCTCCTGCAAACGCAGCTCTTCTTCTGTCATCTCCTCTTTCGCTTTCGGTTCCTGGCCTTCGATATTCTCCCATTCCGGCATGCCCTCGTAAGCCTCAGACACAAGCTCAGGCTCCGCCATGACAGTCGCCCGTACATAGGATTCGCGTTCCGATGCTTCGTCTGTCTGGTGGTCAAGCACTTCACGCTGGAAGCGCTCGTACTCCAGGTCTATCGCAGAATATTCAGATTCAAAGGCGGCGGGTCGGATGATCGCCTTCTCATCTGCTGCTTCCTCGCCCTCAGAATCACCCGAGTAGGGTATTGGCAGAACACGCGAAGGATCGGAAAAGAAATCTGAAGGAAACGGCGCTGATGGAGAGCGCGTCATCGTTTCGGGCTTGATTCGTTTCGTCTCCAAAATTATATCAGATTCTGCTTTGCGTTTGCCACGAGAAACCACCTCGTGCCTTTCCTCCTCTTCTTCGACCCTCTGTAATTTTCGTGCCTTTTCCTCCTCCTTCAGCCTCGCGACGTTGAGCCGGTGGCTTTTGCTCCCCAGGTGACCCTCCCATGCGGAGGCATGCTTCACGAGCGTGCCACATGCAATGCATCGCAGCTGGCCCAACTGACTGTAGGACGCAAGCGGGTGACTGATTTTCGCCTCCTGCCGTTTTGCCTTGAGGAGGGCGCGGACATCCGACATATTGGCTGTCACAAAGTTGCGAAGTAGGCTTGCTTCCAAAGGTGCGCGTGTCACGTGATGCACCCTCAATTTCTCCCCCTGCTGCACCATGCGACAACCTCAGCTACTGACTATAATTTGCTTCATGTGGCCGCGTCACGAAGAACCGTCGTTGACTAAGTCAGCTGAGCGGTTCTCTGATCAGCCTCACTATCTTCGTCCAGTCACCTCATGAGGGCCCATCGGCTGTCTCTGGTTGCACGGGGTCGCCAAGCATGCTTCTCGTCACCGCTAGCGTAGTATAAATGGTCGCCCTAGCATCGAATTGCAACACAACCAACTTAGGCCTAAATATCCGCTCTCTCGATGTTGAGACTACCACACAGTCAACTATGGGTATTGTCATGGGTGGGGCTCGTCGCTGGCGCTGTCATTGTTCCTATACATCTTCGCGTTGATTCGTCGACGCCCAATGTCTCTCCGTCCTTAATTTCATTGTCAGTTGAAGGGGACAGATGGACCGATTGGATCGGTGCCTCCAAGAGGAACATTTTTTTCTTCAACGCCTTGGATAATTTGAGACAAATTGCTGGGTCTCCGCCAGATATTCGCATCGGTGCAAACAGTGAAGATCACACCAATTTTCGCCAAGACGTGAAGGTAAATTCTGTTTCCGCCTAGTCAGGGATGGTGACTCACCACCTTTGCTACAGTTCACAGAAGCAAATTTCCCGGCTTATAGTGTGACAGTCCCGTACCCCAGAGGCAAACCATATCGTAGTAGGAGATTCTTATTATGCAACTACGCGTTTTTTACCGCGAAGTGAGTCCGACTTGAAGATTCACGACAACCCAGATGACGACATGCTTAATAGATACGCATGTCACCTGGGGCGTCAACTTTGGCTCCAATAACGTCACAGCTGCATATCTTGAGATGGAATCCATCTTAAAAACATTCTCATCCTCGGAAATCCGTGATGCAGGAATAGTTCTCGACTTCCTAGAACTTGGGAATGAACCAGACTTGTACAGGAACAACGGCCTCAGGCAGCCGACCTATAACGTCTCACAATATGTTCAAGAGTACGTAGGCCTGCACGCAATGTAGGTTTGGACGAGATTAGTTTCTGATTGATTACAGATGGATTTCTGTGGCGGAAAATCTAACCATCTCAGCAGGTCTAATAGCTGCCCCGAAAACCAAGTTGCTCGCTGCGTCTTTTGCAGGCTCGTCCCACACGATCAACGGATTCTCGCCCCAAGCCATATTTGAAGCCGGGATATTGGACTCCGTTCCAGGAAAATTAATATCCACGTATGCAACTCACACTTTTTATCATCTCTGCTCTCATAGCAAATAATAATAATAAAACGCAGCATATCTCAGCATCGTTATAGCGGTTCTTTTTGCAGTGGAAACAGAGGGCTTCTGCAAGATCTCATGACTAAATCCACGATTCGCGGCAACTTGTCGGTATTTATTCCCGACATTGCTGCCACGCGTAGTCGCGGTCTCGATTACATCCTAGGAGAAACAAATAGCTATGCATGCCATGTATGAAGACAGTTACCTATGGCGATGCAAGCGTTTGTTCAATGATATCCACACCAGGGTGCTCCTGGCGTCAGCAATACAGCGGGCGCCGCACTTTGGGCGCTGGATTACGCGCTATATGCGTAAGGATCGTATGTTGTTATACCTCTGTATGATTTCACGCCTGCTCTTTGCAGCACACAACTGGGGGTCTCTAAAGTCTTTTTCCATGTCGGAATTGGTTTCAAATACAACCTCGTGAGTAGACAATAATTTTGGTAAAATGATACTGATAGCCAGGCATAGATTCAACCGGTCACGTTGAATCGTTCGATCCTAGATGGTTCCCCGTTGCCCGAGCCATTGATGCCGCATATCCATCCTCAATACTATGCTGCCATTATCGCAGCTGAGGCACTACGCCACGGAGCTCAGGTTCTTGAATTACACGTTGACCATTCCTACATTTCTGGTTATGGGTTCTACGAACGGAACAGTCTTCGTCGTGCCGTCTTCATCAATTCTAAAGCCTACCTTCCTGAGAATGCAAACAGAACAGCTGAGCTTTTGCAATTTCAGCTTTTTGGGGCTGCCAGACAGTCTCCAGCAGAGATGTCCATTAAACGTCTTGAAATCAGGTGCGCCTCTCTAAATGTCGTAAGACCTTCCCACTCAAACCCTCTTAGCCATGCGACTGATGAATCAGGTGTTACATGGGGAGGGCAATCGTACGAAACCCCCGATGCCCGCATTGACGGCGCATTACGGCCTGAACATGGGAGAGTGGCTGATGGTGTCTCTATTCAAGATACAGAAGTAATTTTGCTGGAATTTCACTAAATAACATGTTGTCTTCACATTCATATGAACTGTGTCCTTAGTATCGTAGACGTAAGAAGGACGACTTTCACTTTCGTCAACCAAATTTGCGGATGAGAACAGGAACGACGGTTATTTAGATATTCAATATGCTCTAGAATGCATCGACATTCCAATTGGAGAGGGGAGGCACCGAACATGAACAATGATAGACTTTCAGTCTGCAGAAGTGCATGATTTGTCTCCGGGGACTAAATGATACAGGTGCTTGACGCGTTCGACGGTGGCCGCATCCCCAGTATTCTTAAAGCAATTAGATGGTGTATGATTCAAAACTGGCTTGGACACTCACCTTCGTCAGGTCATCACTAATTTTGACGCATGGGGCACCATTTACAGAGGACAACTTAATAACAATATTCAATGCCTTGCTCTTCTCAGTACCACCACTCGAAGCCTTGCGAAAATCATTAGTAAAGTTGGTACCAATACCAAATGAGACTGAGAATTTGGTCAGCCAAGAGATAGAAAATGCAAGTCTCAGAGGAGCACCTCTTGGAAGGTTGAGTTCTTGGGTTTGTTGGCGTAATTTTATCGCCTTGTCTACGTTCAAAGCATCTGAGTAAATTATCCATTTGTCTTTTGGGTCAATTCCCAGAGATTCGTAGACTTCTTTCATGCGGGGCGCAAATATGAATGGGTCACCGGAATCCTGCCTCAGGCCATTCCAACGACGAGCGCGATCTACATCCGTGACGAAATCCTTAGAAAAGGCTATTAGTTTAGGTATGGGACAGATTCAGAGAATTACCTTGAAAAATGCCTCAGTCGAAAATGTGTCTGTCAACGCTATAAGGTTCGACATGGGATAAACGGCTTCCCAGAGCTCCATGGCAGTGGAGTTGGATCCTTCATAGCCTTTGATTGCGGCGACCTGTCCGAGGTGTTCATAACTGGACTGCCCACATGAGAACGCTTCTTACTCCCATGAACCACTCGCTTCAGAGAGGCTGAGTCCACAGTCACTCCAGAGCACTGAAGGGACAACTCACTGCGCGATAGTTCCAACGGCAGCGGTACCGAACTTGCGAGCTAAGTGCACCTACAAAAACTATAGATGAAGACACGGCGCATGCATAGAATCAAAGTTCATACATTGCTCGTCCCACTCAAAGCGCCTTGGCTAAACACCTCGCTGGCAGCACGAACGAGGCCTTGCATTACCAATTCTTGCGCGTGATAGGACCTCCTGCGCCGGGTGCCAAATTCGCTGAAAACACAGTCGGCCTGGAGCAATTTGCGTCCTTTTTCATAAGCTTTTTCTGTCGATGAGAGATTAAACAAGAGCCAGAGCATATGCCTGAGATTAGACAACCTTCTTGACCGTCGTAGTTCCAATCAGTCATTACGGTCTGGAAATACGTTTCGCTCAAGCAAGCCATGACAGGTACTTCCCACAGGATCGTTTCTACCCAAGGGCCGCGTGCTTCAATCTCCACGTTACCCAATGTTCCGTCGTCTGAAAGGGGAATAAATGTGACACGGAGCTGCTCTGGTTTGAAGCGGTAGGAGGCCAGGTAAGACATATATTCGTCCGTGAAATACGGGCAGGCAGTTTGAAGCCAGGAGCGCTCCTCCTCAGTGAGAGCTAGGTCCGTAAATTCTGAGCAAAGAAATCTTCATTAGTGATGAGGGATATGTAAGGAGACTAAGAAGCAGACGAGAGATGGTTGATCTAAAACGCTCGATGCATTGGCGAGAAAATTGTGTGTTCTTATCTCGTTTGTAAATCGATAGGTCGCTTCCACAGTGGGGAAGTGATGTAAGACAGCTTGTTGCATGGTGAACTACAGGATTGTTTTCAAACGAGACATAATGGAGAAAAGCGACAAACTTTGTAAAGATCAGTGTCCAATATAGACCTGGGAACAGCGAGGTTGACGAATGGTGCAGACATAGTGGTACTGGTTGATGATGGTGTGGGACAATGTGAAGGATCTGCCCCATCATCGTGACCTCCTCCCTTCACTCATCTCCGCGCCTTCCGGTCACGCTTTTTGGTTCAGATGGTCAGACGACATGGTCTGCTGGTGTTAAGCATGCTAATGCTGTTAAATAGGGTTCTCGCTTGGAGATTCTCAATGAAGCAGGATTCCGTTCTGACGGTCGCAAGCAATACGAATTGCGAGATATCACGGTTAACCTCTCCCAACAAGGCGCTGCCGATGGGTCTGCCGTTTTTAGGCATGGGTTAACGCAAGTTCACGTATCAGTTTTTGGTCCCCGAGAAGCAAAGATACGGTCGCAGACTCTGCACGATCGAGCCATTATCAATGTGGAAGTGAACATTGCGGCTTTCAGCGCGGGCGAACGGAGGAGGCGAACAAAAGCTGACAAGTGAGTTTTCCTGCAGCCGTCACCTGTTATCCATCGTTACATCTCCCTCAGACGCACAATGGAGCTGGCTTCCATCATTAAATCGACGTTCGAACCCGTTGTGCAAACGAGCCTCTACCCTCGATCTCAAATAGACATCTTCATTCAGGTTCTCCAACAGGATGGCGGACTGTTACAAACCTGTATTAATGCCGCCACGCTGGCATTAATAAACGCCGGGGTGCCGCTACTTGACTTTGTCTGTGCAGTGACAGGCGGAGTGCACGCAACATCCCCGCTCCTAGACTTGACGCTAATTGAAGAAAGCGATGTTCCATTTGTGACGATGGCCGTGATGCCTAGGACACGAAGAGTAACACTGGTAACGATGGACACTCGTCTACATGTTGAACGGTTTGAGCAACTGATCAGATTGGCTGGCGAGGCGGCAGCGATAATACATCGGGAAATGAAGACCGCGATACAGTCAAGGACGAGTGTTCTTGCAACTGCTATGGGATCGGTAGCCCGTTCCGTGGTTGTAGAAGGAGAAAATGATGGAGACGGTGGAATGCAAGAGAGCTAAGAACATGATTCTATTGTCTAGATACGAGCCGTCTAAAACATGCGAGCCACTTTTCGCCACCACCTCTTTCCACCTTTTTGCCTTCTTCTGTACTATTATACACTGCATCTAGAATGGGTCCTTTCCTTCGGAGCGTAAAGTTTGTTCATCCGCAGGCTCAAACAGGGGGAATGCTTCCAGGTGAGCTTTCATCCATTCGTGAAGATCTTTGACATCCGTGATCGTGTAAATGATGCCCCTGGGCGGAGAACGTAGGCATATTCTGCGAGCAGTGTTGGGGAGATGATGCGCGCCTTGTGCTTCCGAGACTTAAAATGAGGATCAGGAAAAAGGAAGAAGAGGGCCGAAAGGGAGTGTTTGGTGAAGTAGTTTGGCAGGAACTTCATGGCATTGGCACGGACGATGGATATGTTCTGGTAGTGTGCCGAGGAAGACGAAGGCTGGAGCCCGTTGCGACGGCAGTGACGCGGAGAGCAGCAATGCGGTCTTGCACGTACTGGGACACCTGGACGCGAATTTCCAAACCTGGAGAACGGGGGATGATTTATGATCATGTCAGATGGGCGGAATAAGCATACCCAGCATGAGAATATCGGGGAAAAGAGGGGCGAGGGCAATCAAGAGGCCTCCGAAGCCACAACCTATGTCGGCAAATTCAGGTACTTTTCCAGAGTCAGCGAAAGCTGGGTAATGGCGAGCCCAATCGACCTCCCGAGGGGATGGTGGATAATCTAGTGCATGATCTGAGAATGGATTGGCATGTGCACGCTGTCGGTAGTGCTTTTTCTTGGATAAGGGTTCAGTTGTGCTGTCCTGAAGAAAACAGGGAACGTAGACGGCGCCTTACCTGCGGAAGAAGGGAATTGGGCTGTACGGAGACCAGCGCTGGTTGATCGCGTTTTCGCTTGGACATCGGAGGCGTTGAATGAAGGGCGGGTCACGACCACGTGATATGACACCAATGTTATTTATTTCTCCTACTCCGAATTTCTCCACCTGTCTCTCCCATTTCCTACTTCCATGGCCTCTGCTGCGCGCTCCGTCTTCTCTGTCGTCAGTATTCCCTCTCGTTCCCTGTATCCTTCACCGACCTTCATCAACAGACACGCTCGCCGTTCCTGCGTTCGGCAGTTGCCACGTCGGTCCGATTCTCCTCAACAGGCTCCAAGTCGTTGTCTCTGAAGGACAGACTTGCTGAACTCATTCCTACCGCAAAAGAGAACGTGAGCACCGTTTTCCGGATTCACATTGACTTGTTTGATGCTATGTCATCAAAAATTTCAGGTCAAGCGTATTCGCGCAGAGCATGGCAAGAAGTCATTTGGGCCAGTTCTCGTTGATCAGCTCTATGGGTAAGCGTTGCATTGATGCCTTGTGAGGGTGTCTGACTGCTTTCAAGTGGGATGCGTGGCCTCCCTGCTCTGATCTGGGATGGCTCCGTTCTCGACCCCGGTATGTCAGACGTTGATATCCTGCAGAATTAGTCGATAATTCTTGGTTCAGAGGAGGGCATCCGTTTCCGTGGCAGAACCATTCCAGAATGCCAAGCTCTCCTGCCGAAGGCTCCCGGCGGCTCCGAACCACTTCCTGAAGGCCTTTTTTGGCTCCTTGTGACAGGCGAGATCCCGACACAGGAGCAAGTTGATGCGTTATCACGAGATTGGGCTGCTCGTGCTTCTATCCCAGAGTTTGTGGAGGAGATTCTTGATCGCTGCCCGCCCTCACTTCATCCAATGAGTCAATTCAGCATGGCTGTCACTGCCGTATGATATCTCCCATTTCTTCCCTTCGGGGTGATTTTGATCTCATCTCCGTTTCACAGTTGAGCCATGATTCTGCCTTTGCAAAGGAATATCATCGTGGTATGTCCAAGAAAGACTACTGGGGCCCTGCCTATGAGGATGCGATGGATCTGTCAGTTTGACGTTTAATTGAGTTTGGTATCGTTTCCATCTGACGTTCACCCTCGAAGGATTGCCAAATTGCCCAATATTGCTGGTCGCATCTATCGTAACGTTTATGGACCTGGCAAGCTTCCTGCGATCGACCCGACGAAGGATTACTCGCACAACCTTGCAAATCTTCTTGGCTTTGGCAATAACTCTGGCTTCGTTGAGCTCTTGCGTCTCTACATCACCATTCACAGGTAAATTTATTTCCGATTCTGAAATCTGTGATAACCTTGGCATCCACATAGCGATCATGAAGGTGGCAATGTCTCCGCGCATACCGGTAAACTTGTCGGATCCGCGTTGTCTGATCCTTTCCTTGCGTATGGTGCAGCTTTGAATGGCCTCGCCGGTCCTCTGCATGGTCTCGCAAATCAAGAAGTTCTTGTTTGGCTTTACAATATGCAGGCCAAGATCGGCCAAGATGCATCTGATGAGGCTGTGAAGGAGTATGTTTGGTCGACTCTCAATGCCGGGCAGGTTGTACCTGGCTATGGACATGCTGTTTTGAGGAAGACCGATCCTCGTTACACAGCACAACGTGAATTCGCTCTCAAGCATCTCCCGGATGACAAGCTTTTCAAACTAGTTGGTCAAGTCTACAATATTGTTCCCGAGATTTTGCTGGAGGTTTGTTGATTCTATTTCTACATGGTAATCAAGCTCATAGGATGAGCAGGCAGGCAAAGCTAAGAACCCATGGCCCAACGTTGACGCCCATTCTGGCGTACTCTTGACTCATTATGGTCTCACTGAGATGCAGTTCTACACTGTCCTTTTTGGTGTTTCGCGAGCATTTGGTGTTGCAGCTCAGCTTATTTGGGATCGTGCCCTTGGTGCTCGTGAGTTTTAATCCATAGTCGTCACTGCATCGTCTAATCCGCATGCCAGCTCTTGAGCGGCCCAAGTCGTACTCCAGCGCGGCCATTGAGAAGATGTTCGCAGGGAAACCTTGACGCGGCCACATGACACGTTCGAATTAATAATCTGACTAAATAGAAAAGTGTCCTTGGTACACATTATGTTATCCCGTTACTTAATCAATTCTTTTGCAACGACACTACCATCATGCCAATCGTCCAGTTTGCTCCTTTCTCATCTCTCGTTCAACCTTCCTTTTGGCACGAGCTCACTAACCTCAAGATCGACATCCTGCGACTTTCTGATGATGCGATACCGATCCATGGTGTCTATACTACCGGTCGATCCGTGAAAGATAGAGAAACGGGCTCAGAGATCGCGCTGGGATGCAACTTGAGTGTGGGTTCGGAGTCCTTTGATAAGAGCTTCACGTACGTTTCGCTCCATCACCTCGCGGCTCGTCGGTCAATGTTGGCTACAGACCACCTCCAGGATCTATCATTGCACATGGGTTATTAAAGAATTATAACACTATAGAAGATTTCAAAGCGGCGGATAAGACGGCTCTCTTCAATCAAGAAGCAGACAGAGTAAGCTGTTCATTATGGTTCTCTGTGTTAATCCATGAGCATCAATGTGACAGATATGGGCAGACGCGCTGCAAACTCGAGATACCTCACGGCTAATCATTTCCTTCTGATCACATTCGCTGACCTCAAGAAATACAAATATTTCTATTGGTTTGCCTTCCCTGCCTTTGTCGCAAAGCCAGCTTGGGAGATATCGGACGATGGCTGGAGGAATGCGGCCGACGTATTTACCAATGAATCCGTATGAATTCTTTCTTTCAATCAGCACGATCCTAATCACTTCATTTGCATAGTTATCTTCTATCCAGTCGCAGCTCGAGGTCAAAAATGCAGCTGGGCCTCTTGCTTTCTTTCTTGTGAAAGAGGATTCAGAAGGCCCGACTATCGCTTCTGTTGAGGACTATCCTTCCTTTTTCCGTTCTACGCATGGATCTTCGGTTTGTCCCTTTGTACCAGAGGATGATGGATAGCTCACGAGCAAACGACGTAGCGGACAATTGCGTTTATCGATCCATCTGCTCAACCTAATAATCCTGGCTGGCCACTTCGGAATCTTCTCGCCTATCTACGTGTGTTGAACCCAGATTCTATGTCTACAGTTCGCATACTGTGTTGGCGCGAGTCAGAGACGCGACCACATACATGGAAGAGCAAATTCGGAATTTTGCGCCTTGCAGCTGATGTATCAGCCACTTCGGATCAAAGACCTGCTGCCGTGGGTTGGGAAAAAAATCCTCACGCCAAACTGGGTCCAAGAGTGGCGGATTTGGCTCCGATGATGGATCCCGAAAGGTACATGAGCCGTGTTCTGCGGTGTAGATGCTGAATTTATCGTATCTAGATTAGCCAATCAAGCCGTGGACCTCAATTTGAAGCTCATGCGCTGGCGTATTCTGCCATCTCTCGACCTGGAAAAGGTTTCCAAGACCAGGTGTCTATTACTCGGAGCGGGAACTCTCGGTTGCTACGTAGCACGGACACTCATGGTATGCTTATCCTTCAGATTCAGACCCAGAACAAAGTAGACAGTGCTTTGTGCTTTTTACAGGGATGGGGAGTACGCACAGTCACTTTTGTTGACTCAGCTCGTGTCTCTTTTTCAAATCCGGTCCGGCAACCTCTGTTTGAGTTTGAGGACTGTCTCGACGGTGGCAAACCAAAAGCTGCGTGTGCAGCTGATAGGATGAGGAGAATTTTCCCTGGCATGGCAAGTAGGATGTGGTTGTTACGACTCATATGACTAACCTCTGAAATGACAGAATGCTTCCGGCCATATGCTCTCCATTCCAATGCCTGGCCATCCTGTACCGCTCACAGACACGGCACTTGCTCAAACCAAGGAGGCTGTCTTAATGCTCGAGAAGCTCATTGATGAACATGATGCTGTATTTCTTCTCATGGACTCCAGAGAGAGCCGGTGGTTGCCTACAGTGATAGGCGCCTCCAAAGGCAAGGTAAATATAGTGCAACTGCATATTCTCCTTCTTTGACATGCAACATGTTTTAGATCATAATTAATGCTGCTCTGGGGTTTGATACATTTCTTGTTATGCGTCATGGTGCCCGGACACAGTTGTCTATCAATAACAATCAAAAGTTAGGTTGTTATTATTGCAATGACATAGTTGCACCTAGTGATGTAAGTCAACAATAGTTTGTTTCCATTCTTGATCAGTTGACATTGGCCAGTCTCTATCAGACAGAAGTCTTGATCAGATGTGCACTGTAACTCGCCCAGGATTGGCCTCTATTGCTGCTTCTACAGCAGTTGAATTATTGGTCTCATTATTGCAGCATCCACATGGGTATGCTCATATCAATGCCAATGGAGATATACTTAAGCTATAATACTATTGTAGGATTCAGGCTGAAGCTCCTCCACCACAGCAATCTATGAGCAACTTTGATGATTCAATTAATAATAGTAGCATTTTAGGATTGGTTCCTCATCAAATTCGTGGCTTTTTGGCACAATTTCGTAATGTGCATATTGTTGGATCTGCATATGATAGATGCACAGGCTGTAGTGAAATGGTAAGTAGTGTTTATGTGATAGAGATTTGAAAATTTACTATTATTTTTCAAGGTCCTTCATGCATATGAAACTCAGGGCTTTGAAATGCTACTTAAAGCATTCAATGATGCTAGTTATTTGCCATCATTGACTGGATTAAATGAACTATATAGTGAAAGTGAAGCTATTCTGGAAACTGTGGATTGGAATGATGAGGATTGATAATGTCTGATCTATTACTATGTAATATATGAGTAGAAAGTTTATTGCTTAAAATGATGGAGGGAAGGCTGTTGCCAAACAGCTGAGCTGTAGAGCTGAGCAGGACAGTCCTATTGTGGGAGAAATGAGCAATGAGAAATATTTATTTCTGACTATGTTATATAAGCAACTCAAATAACAAGGTACTTTGCCAGAATGTGGAACAATGATACAGACAAGCTTAAATAGATGAAAGGTGACAGATGTAGATTATCATAAAGATGATGGACAAAGGAAAATCATTGAATTGCAGTTATATGGTAGACTGAGATGACCTGGTGGTGTAGACAGTATGGCAAAGTGAGGTGGTGGATGGAGGGCAAGAAGCCTATATAACAGTGAGAGTGAGCAAGTGGCTAAGACAGGTGATCTGAAAATAAATGCCTGGTAATATTGAGGAGCTCACTATATATAAATGCTAATAAGAAAGGGGACAGTATGGATTTGAGAGAGGAAATGAGGTTGAGAGAGCCCTGATAATGTATAGGGTGAAAGTGAATGCAGGATACAAATAAGTGGTGAGTAGTTTCTGTTAGGCTAGATGAATCTCAAAGCACTCAGACAGACTAAGCGCAAGAGCAGTTTGAAATGATGGCAAAAGAAATATTAAGCCTAGTGTTACTGATATATTCAAAGGGTCTTATATATATATGGTATGCAAGCATGGACTATGGACTGTGCAATGCTGTAGATTGTGGATGAGTAAGACCAGTGGAGGAATGACTCAGAATGATTAGAAAGGATGGATGACTTGAAAGGCTGTGTGCTGCACAAAGCTGTGTAATAGATAGGGATGTGAGAAAAAGGAGATAAGATAAGAAAATGAATAGTCTATTGAACAGTGTTTATAACATCACCCTCTTTTTAAATTCATATCCATGTAAAAATCTTTAGTCTAGTTGTTTCCAACTATTGTTGCTTTCCCAGGTGATTGCTGTATGAGGGGCTTATGTGTGGATTTCTTCATTAGGGTGTTTCAAAGTAGCCATTTTGACTCCATTTTGATCCCATTTTGAGTCTCCTGTTGAATTCCATTTTGACAAAATGAGAACGAAAATGAAAGTCCAAAATGGCCATTTTCACCAAAATGGACGACTAACGCTCCTTTTGCACAACATGGCCATTTTGACATTCCTGGCGAGTTTCCTGGCAGGGTTTGGCGGAGATTGATTGTTGCCATATAATCAATTGTAAACAACTGCAGAAAACCACCACCATCGCCATGCTGGCATGTCATTGAGTTCATTCATGCTACAAAACAGTAGCCCTGCAGTCATAAAAGTGTATAAATACTACTTATTCAATTCTCATGCATTTAAAACATCATTGAGAGCATTCTTTGCATCTGAGTTTGTATTATTTATGAACTTGCCACTTCAATTCCCATCAGTAATTTTTGTCTTGTAGTTTGCTCATTGCCCCCCTGTCAAACACACAAATATATATGCTCAAAACATTGCTTCTCACTCAGTGCAGTATAGAAACTCCCATGAGGGCTGTCATCTGATATTGCTGTCTATTTGTGCTAGCAGTGACGATGGCAAGGTGGCGGGGCCTCAATTGAGGGGCTGCCGAGAAGTGCCGAGATGCTCCTGCTCACCGGGCACCCCATTTTGGATTTCATTTTGAGTGATTTTCGAGGAGGGGGGTTTCAAAGTAGCCCATTTTGGGCCCCCTGGTGACCCCATTTTGGATTCCATTTTCAAAGATTTCGCATGAAATAAGTCAAAATGAATGTCAACAGGGAGTCCAAAATGGACCTCAAAATGGCTACTTTGAAACACCCTATTATAGGCATGGATATGATGGAGCATGGTGGCAAGGAGTTTGAGTTATTGATTCTTAGTACAAAGCATTTCCATTGCTTCACAGAGTGTGTGCTATGCAAACCTATTCTGCGTGCAGGTCACTCTTAGCTAATCAAGAGGAGAGGCAGGGATATGAATGCTATATTAAGCCAGCTTGAAGCTGGATTCTACTATATATGATTTATCTATTTATATGTTACGATGTCCGAGTACGGACCATGACCATGTTATCCTCATGTTATGTGAAACCCTCAGCTCTAAGTTGAATGAGTAGGGATCTGACTGCACTCCTCATGGTATCCTGCAAATGCTGTGCAATAACCCTATGCCCTGGTCAGTGCTGATGTGTCATTGTCATAGGGTTGTCACATTGCATATTGCTTGTCATGAACAATAACAATAATAACAATAACAACAACAACAACAACAACAACAACAACAACTACCACCATCTCATTCGCCAGTCAGGCCTAATTACCATCTATTTTTCCCCCTATTCATCCTAATTCCTACCCTACATCCATCCATAATCCTCGCCGGCATCTCATCCCACTGTCTTCCCCATCCACGTCAGGTTTCTGGGGAAAAACAAGCCAACCCTCAATCTGAGACACCATGACTCATGTAGCATCCCTCCTCCAGTCTCCCTACCAGCCGCCTGCCCCGTTTGGAAGTACAGCAGACCCGTTGTACCAAAACGAGCTCGCCTAGCATAGTGCTGAAGATGAACACCTGTTTAGTGGCATCGAGCTCGTTGTTTGCAAACTCAACCATTCAGCTCCCGGAGCTGCAGTGAGACAGCTGGACAAAACTTTAAAGACACTTCGAGAAAGTGACCCCCAGCTTCCCCTGGCCATTGTCAAAGGCCCGGAATCCTCAGTGGTCCTGGACTACACTTTCGTGGCCTTTCAAGGGCAGCTGCGAGCTGTCCCTCATCTGGACCTGATGGAACGTATTCACATTGCTCTCATGCAGGTCCCTGGACTTGAGGTCAATTGGAGGGTTCAAAATGGCCTCAACAAAACCCATCAGGTCTCCTTCGCTGATAACCGCTTCACCCCTTCGGATCTTAAGTCATGCCTTGACAATATCTTCTGGACTTCCAACATTTTGGTGTTGATGTCATATGCTTCAGAGAATTACAAGCACATTGTTTATCACCTTGCCCATGCCAATCACGTCCACGAGCTCTTCCAACACCCACTGGTAGTTGATGGCGTCCCTGTCCTGCCTCACTGCCCCCGCTACATCCCACCCAATTTCAGGCTTGAAGTCGTGGTCATAGGCATTGGCAACTCCCCACAGGCATAGGTCATAATTGACCACTGGATCATGATCAGGCTTGGGGGTGATGGCCTCAACCCTATTGTCTCCAGTTGACTTGAGCTTGATGACTCAATATATTGTGTTGTCCTCCATACTCCGGATCTCACAACGCACTTCCTCAATGAGCCATTCCTTGCTCTTCCCAAACTTGTTCCCCTGCCTCAACCTCCCAAGTACCTATATGTGCTCAACAGCCAGGGCTTGCCCACGTCTTGGGCTTGTACCAGTCAAGAACTGACCGTGCCACCCCATATTCAATGCACACTCATGGACCAACAGAGCCAGCTCAACAAGGTCGACTCCACCATGGGGACTGTTCTTACTCTTCTTTTGAAGCAGCAGGAAATGGCACAACAATTCCAGAAACAAATGTTTGACTCCCTCGCCAACATGATCACCTTCACAGAGTCCCAGAATACGCTCTCGAGTGCTTGGTCCCGCCTAGATGCATTAGAGCTTGCCCACTCCCAGGCTCAACTTGTGGCAAATACAGCACCTCAGAAGTCCTGCTATCTTGTGCAGGAACACCTCATCTCCCTCCAGCACCAGATAGAAGATGCCACAGATCAGGTATCTGAGCTTCAGCATATGACTGCCACCACTAACCACCAGCTCACCCCATCCGTAGTCCCCGTCCAGTCCTTTCTTCCCCAGCAGACCCCGGCCGCTGCTCACTCTCAGCCCCCATCCTCAAGTTGGGGATCAACTTCAGCCGCTGGCCACCCTGCAGCTGCCAGCTCGAATGCAGGCCCAAGACTCCAAGACACCTCCTGCAGGGACGGTTATTCAATCACAGGCTCAGTCTGAGGCTCACATGCAGGCCAGGGCTCTGAATGCTGACTCTCATCCTGAGGCTCCCCATTGTAAACATGCCTGTATCCCCCCTTCTGAAGACCCCATGTTAATTGATGATACTGGTGATGTGAGTTCCCTGTCTCCATTCCCTTGAAAGGCTATCCAAACATTATTAGGGCTCCCATGTCTAAACTACCCCTCTTGAGACTGGCTACACTTGGGATGGGACCTGCCATGTATCCCTGCTCTGAAATATCTCTCATCTCTCATCTGTATGATAGCCTTTCACATCTCTGTACTACTAGTCTCGCATTTCGGCACTCTCGTCCAGCTCTATTTGCTTGCTCTTCTTGCTGTGTTTCTGTTTTGTATCTCGGACAGTGGCATTTATGCAACTGCCCTGCCTCCTTTTCATTTTAGTATCCTAGCTCTAAACACCAATGGCCTCACGAATGTAATGAAAATTTCATCCTTTCAGCAAATGCTGGCACTCCGTTTGCCCTATATCTTCATCATCTCTGAAATGAAGTCTTCTCTCCCAGTGTCCTCACAGCTACATGCTCCAGGCTATGATTTATTCGACCTGCTGGATATTGCTACCCACCGCTCAGTCACCAAATGGGGGATCTTAGTGGGGGTTAAATGAGGATCCTTCACTGTGTGCCATGTAGGCACACCCTCAGGTATGGAGGGCTGTGTTTTGATCCTTGACCTCATCATTCCCACCCATGCCAGTCGAAGTGTCTCATACCGCCTGGTCGCAGCCTATGCTCCATGGGATCTGGGAGGTCCCTCCGCTTCCATCTCAGCCCCACACTTTGGGCCTTGCTGACTGATGTGTGTAATGACTCTCCCTACTCCTTCTCTGTCATCGGAGATCTCAATGTCGTAACATCACCTGTAGAGATGTCCATAGCCTCAATGACCTGCCCATCACTCCAGAACCAACAGCCATACCTTGACTTCCTAGCAAACACCTCAGCTACAGATGCTTGGACCTTACGCCCTGACAGACACTGGTCTGATGACTGGACTTTCAAGACTTATTCACCCACACCCTCCACCTTTGCCATTCTTGACCGCTGTGCCTTTTCTAACCAAGGCACCTTGACTGCCTCTATCACTGCTCTTTCAGACTTCATTCCGGGAATAGATCACTGCCCCATCTTGGTCGATCTCCTTCTCATGCCTCCTGACAACCCTCGCTCCCCACTTGTCCCTCCCATAACTCCGGTCCATCACTATAACCCCCGTTATTGCCATCCCTCCCATCAGCAGTATCACTCCTTATCCCAGTTCTCCTCCACTGTTGACCAACTCCTCGGCAGTGCTTTTCAAGAAGAATTCACCCAAATTGTATCCGATGATCAATTTCAAACTTGTTATGACCACCTTTCCCATGCATTCCATACTGCTGCCTCATTCCATTTCACCTGACCACAGGCTCATAATCCTGCATCCATTAAGCCTACAAACCCTACTATAGCTCTCATTGTACAACTTACAAAGCATGTCAATCATCTCATTTCAGTGATACAATGTTCTGCCTCGTGGCCCATTGCCTGCTGAACATCAGACCTCCTCTATGCCCACTCTTCACTCACGCCTTCCTACTCTGACCTATCTTTCCTCGATTTCTTGGTCAAAACTTGATCTCACCTTGGAAAGCTTCACTATCGGCAGGAGGCCAAGGAAATTGAAAAGCATGCTGATAATCGTCACTATGCCACTTTGTCAACCCTTCTTAAAAATGGCTTCGCAAAACCATTCTTCCCCTCTCAGATCCCTGCACTCCACCTCGCTCTTGCTCCCGACTTCTCCGATTCACTCGACAACTTGCAAACAGGATCCAACAAAATCAAACGTATTACATCTGAATATTTCCAGTGACTGTATTGCCGTTCCTTGCATCCTAGTCAATTGAAGCCTTGGCTATCCTCTCCCTCCGTCTGTGCTTTGGCAGCCAATGTCACCACTGATCCTTTCTGGTGGCCTTGTCCTATCTCATTGCCTGACTTATGCCAATTGGTCTCTACTGGCAATGCCTGGCCAGCCCCAGGCCCTGATGGTTGGGAGAAGTGGTGGGTCCATCACCTCTCCGATGGCACATTACAGGTCATATGCAATCTTGTCAACTATATTATCCAGCTTTCTCATGTACCTCAATGCATCAAGCCTGTCTATATGTCAACTATCCATAAGCATTCTGCTAACACCTCTCTTACCAATTATCATGGTATTACATGCAGCAACCTTCTCGCGAACCTGCCCTTTGCATGGCTCAACTCATGCCTTTCTCCATATCTCAAACAACACCAGATTATTCCTCTGTTCCAAGTCGCCATGCAACCAGGTGTCCAACAGTGCGATCTTTTATCTGTCATTTGTAAATACGTCTCGGAAGAGGCATCAAACACTTACAAGTCGGACGAGGGAATCAGACTAACGTATATTTTGAGAGCGAAGCGTGTACACAGCGATGAGCAGAGATGATGTAAGAAAGAAGGTAAGGTAGAGTTGGCCTCGGAGAGGCGACGTATATACGAAAGCACGTGATGATGCTGATGTAATCCAGAATGGGATTACACCCTCCCCCCCCTGAAAAATCGACAGCACGGGTGCGTTAAAAAACCCTTTTGGGGAAAAAGCTACCGGTGTTTTTGTTCGGAGCGACGAGAGGACTTGGGGCGAGGAGGTTGGCGAGGTGGGCGCAATGCGAGCCATGTATCAAGGGCCGCGCAGTCTTCAACTTCGCAGCCAGGAAGCCAGCGCCGTTCTTTGGGACCATACCCTTTCCACAATACCAAATATTGCATCCCTCTACCTCTCCGTCTCTCATCGATGATGTGGTCGATAACGTATTCTTCAGTGCCATCGTCCACGATGACCGGAGGGGGTTGTTCCAATTCGCGTGAAGGGAACAGATTTGCATCGTTTGGTACGAAGGGGCGTACGTCGGACGTGTGAAAGACGGGGTGAATGTTGCAGTTGGGCGGCAGTTCGACCATCACGTTCGAATGCTCATGGGAAATCTTTGAGATCTTGTAAGGACCATCAAACCGAGGCAAAAACTTGGCGACACGATCCTTTCCTGATTTGAGGTACTGCCGCCGCCAGCTCAGAGTTGAGAGCAGCACCTGTCTGCCAGGGGTGAAAGGGAAATAATCAGAACGGAATTTATTAGCTTGCAAACTCTGTTTGGTCTTAGCCTTCAGGAGGCAATCTTGAGCCTCCATAACGTCGTTCTCCAGTTTTTCGATGATGTCTTCCGCATGTATGTCCTCCACGGTGTTGCCTTCGCCTCGAACAAGAGGGGGATGAGCTGCGGTGAGCAACCCATCCGAAGGTGGAATGGCATGAATCCCGTGGACGAGTTGATGGTGTTCATCATAGTGAAGTGGACCCGAGGGAGAGCAGTGACCCAGCCCTTTTGATGGTCGTCGACAAAGTAGTGGAGACATTGATTAACGGTCTTGTTCGTCCACTCGCTAGATCCATCGCTCTGAGGGTGATAGGCTGTTGACATGTTGATTTTCATGCCCGTGAGTTTATGGAGGGCAGACCAGAATCTGGACAGGAACAGCTTGTCTCGATCACAGACAATGTTGAGCGGCAACCCGTTGTCACAATACCACTCATTGAAGAAGAGGACTGCGAGTTCTTCCGCGGTGGTGTCTGTTTTGCACGGCACGAGGCGGATGTTGCTGCCCAAACAATCGGTGAAGGTAGCGATGCAATTGAATCCGTTGTCTTTGGGCAGCGGTCCAATGAAGTCGATGCCGACAGAGTCACCTCTGCCGTCGGGAATGGGGAGAGGGTGTAAGGGGCCGGATGGCTTGGAAGATGACGATTTATTGTGCTGGCAGTCGGCGCAACCGGGGACATATGCTGTTTTGAGATCCCGGTGCATGTTGGGCCAGTAAAAGGAATCACGTAGAGAACCATACGACTTGTCGAAGCCAAAATGTCCTAGGACGTCGTGAGCAAGGCGAAAAAGTGATTCATGAACCTGAGGCACGCAGGGAATGATGAGTCGACCCGCTGCAAAGATGAAGCCGTTATCGTTGACTGTAATGCCATCTGGCTTGATATCCGCTTCCAACAAGCGGGCACACCAGCAGTCGGACTTGTACCCGTCCAGGATCGCTTGAACAAAATCGGGATCGGCATCCACATCCAGTGAGGTGACTGGGGCAATGTGCTCGACCTCCAAGAGGTCCAACAAGGTGGTGATGGCTACCTGAGGTGACGTCTCGACACCGGAGACGTCCACGAATGCAGGGGGAAGAGTAGGATCAGGAGGGTCGAAGGGGTAAATAGCGGCTATTTCCGCTTGCTCCGAGGACATAGGGAACTCAGTCCGGGACAATGCATCTGTGGCGACGTTGTCGGGGCCTTTGATGTATACGATCTTGCCATCAAACTGTGAAAGGAGTTCCATCCAGCGGGCCTGGCGGCGACTGAGGTCTTTCTGAACTTCGAAATTCTCGAGAGTCCAGTGGTCTGTGTAAATGAAGAAAGGGACTCCCAACAGGTCTGCACGCCACTTGGTCAAGGCGTGGATGATGGCTAGGAGCTCCTTCTCATGGACCGGGTAGTTCAATTGGGCATCACACAGGGGGCATGAGTCGAACGAAACTGGTCGTGCTGTTTCCCAGGTCTTGCCAAAGGAGAGGACTGCGCCAGTGTGGAAATCGCTGGCGTCTGTTGTCACATAGATTTTGTAATCTGGCATCAGACTGTAGTCAATGATTGTGAGGCATTTGCACGAAATGACGAGCTCTTTGATGGCTCGGAATGCCACATCGTGATGGTCCTGCCATCCAGGCCATGCGAGTTCACACTCCTTGCTCGTCAGCAGGTTTAGAATTGAAGTGTAGCGAGCAAGATCTGGTAAGAATGAGGCGATGAAGCACACGAGCCCGAGGAAACACCGGACGTCCTTCGTGCAGTCCGGTGTGGGCCAGTCGATGATGCGCTGTGCTTTGTGCTTGTCGGCCTCAATGCCACGTTCGGAGATGTTATGACCGAGGAAATGGATAGATTTTTGAAAAAGTTGAGTCTTTCTTGGATTGCAATACAGTTTATTGAGCCGCAGCGCTGTGAAAATGGCATCTAAGTCCTTTTGGTGTTGTTCGGGGGAGCTGGACCAGACAACGATATCATCCAAGTAGACATGGACGCATTTGCTGATTAAGTGTCGGAGCATGGCTGTAACACATCTTTGATGGATCGCTGGGGCATTGCGCAGGCCCATGGGCATGATGACCCACTCGTAAAGGCCGAACGGCATAGACACTGTGGTGAGAGGGATATCAGACGGACGCATTTTGGTTTGAAAGAAGCTGTTTGTCATGTCAAATTTACTCCAAATCTTACCCTTACTGCAATCTGCCAGGATATCGTCAATGCGCGGCAATGGGTGACTGTCTGTCACTGTATTTGCATTGAGCTGGCGATAGTCGTTGACCCAGCATGGCAGAGTCGCAGAGTCTGCCTTCGGAATAATGAAGGCAGGTGAGGCGTTGGGTGAGGAGGAAGGCCGGATACGTCCTGCATCTAGATGTTGTTGTATTAATGTCTGCCATGCCTCACGGTATTTGCGTGGGCAGGAGTATGTCCACGTAGCGATTGTTTTGTTCGCATCTTTAAGATTAATGCATGCGTGAATGTCATTTGGCAATTCCCGGACATGTGGGATTGGCTCGAAGACGTCTTTGAAATGCTCACGATAACTCGAGCGCATCTGCTCCAAACAGGTCTCCTCCGCCAGGACGACCATACGCTCTTGAACAAGGGTGGCAATAGTTGTTGCCTTCATTCCCTTGCCTTCCTGTTGTCGTTCCACCGTTTTAGTGAGTAGCTCACGAAGGACGTCCTCTTTACAAGCTCGGGCCTTTTTGGCCTTGATGATATCTAGGCGTCTATGCAACAGAGGGGGAATAATGGGAGGCGGGGGTTTCGGAATGACCGGCTTCATCAAATCATAGTTATTGGACTTGTCGACGGCTGTTCTAGCCTCGACATCTATTACAATTTGGTTACGAAGTGCGAAAGGCAGGCCTAGCAGTACAGGTGAACACAGGTTCGGTGCAATTATAGCTTTAACTGTTCTAGAGTGCCAGTGAGAGTCCAGAGAAGAGAGCGAAAGAACAACGTATTCATGCAATTCTGTCTTTTTTTGACTTTTTGAATCTCCCTCGAATGCGACGGTGCAGGAGAAAGGGTTATACAGGCGTTTGCGAGGCAAACCGAGGTGGGAAACGAGACCTTCATCAATGAGAACGATGTGGGCACCAGTGTCCAGGAGCGCCGTTACTGTCAAAGGTTCATCAACATTGGGCCCGGAGATTGCACATCTCCATCGTAGATGTTTTACGGACAAGGGAATACTTACGTCGTCATCCAACTCCATCCCATAGCCGAGGACCGAGGCGGGCATGACGGCAGCGATGGAATTGTTAGAGGTGTCCGAGAGCTCGGTGATTGAGGCGCTACCGGAGACGGCGGCGACGGGCTTAGAAGAGGAGGCCTTGGAGGAGTTCTTCGGCGGCCACTTCCCAGCGGCCGCTGCCTCGGACTTGTGCAGCAGCATGATAGCCTCAGTGAGAGGCTTGTAGTTGGTTCCGTCAGGGAAGTCGTTCTGGCAGGAGGGGAAGTCATGGTCGATGTAGCCCCGACGGCACTTGTTGCAATCCGAGTGCTTCTTGAGTAGTTCGCGCTCCGCGTCTGTGAGCTTGGGTGGGCGGCGCTTCCTGCCACCTGTAGTAGAGGAGGACGATCCATAGCCCGTGCTAGAGGCACGTGAGGGCACACGGTTCTCCTTTTCGGTGGCTTGGCACTTGGGGTTGTGGGTGAGCTCCTCCGCGGCCTTGCGGAAGCGCTTGAGTTCAGCGGCACGGGCATCAGCGACTTTGGTAATGGCATTGCGCCAAGCACGCAGTTTGACACTATCCCTCATGGCTTCGCTGGCTGCGTTGCCAGCCGCCTCGACGACGGTGTGGATATTGGCATCTTCGCAGCATCCGCGAAGATCGGTGTTGATCAGGCTCTGGAGTTGGAGCAAGAGCGCGGCGTCGGAGAGGTGCTGGGGCATGGATTTGAGAACGATGTTCTCATTGATGCGTTCGGTAACCCATGTCCTGAAATCTTGCTGCTCGGTGAAGATGGAAGAGCAGAGTGACAGGCGAATCTCTTCGGGCCAACGAGGGGGCAGGAAGGTGGAACGGAGTTCATCGATGAACTCGTGGAATTTGAGCGTTGAGAGACGGGAGCGATCCGAGCTGATCCAGTCCCTGATGGCTAAGTCTGCGAAGGCGGGAAGAATAGCGGCGACTTGGGAAGCTTCACCAATTTCTTTCACAGTGAAGAAGTCCGCGCAGGCCAGTTCAAACTCGCGGACAACATGCGGAGTCAACTGACCCTTGGAGATGCGGGGAATCTTCTTAACGTCGGCATGGGTGCAGGAGGCTTTGGTTTGGGAGGACATGGTAGTAGTGGTCTGAGTGAGTGGCTCGCCACGAGAACTATCAGAGGAAGATGAGCTGGCACGTCGAGCGTGGGCGTTGCGGCGGGAGGAAGGATTTTCGAGCTGGGCAAATGGCGTGCTCGGGGTAGAAGTAGGTGTATGCGGTTTCTCGAGCTGGGAGGAAGGCGCGCTCGGAGGAGGAGTGGATGTATGCATCTCTTTGGAAACCCCTGAACTGAGGGAGGTGAGCGACGAGGCGCTGGGGAAGGTGGGGGGCACGGACCCTTCAATGGGACCTAGTTCAGAAGGCGGCGGACCACGAATCGTTGATTCTAGGTCTTTTCCTGCCACGTCAGCGAAAGGGAGCTGACTGGTGGCAATGGTGTCATTACGCTGATGTTGGAGACGCATATGAGGCTGCAGGTTGATCTATTTCCCACAGGATAGGTCAGGGTAGATCGACGTGAAACGAGGAGGAGGATATCAGGGTCATGCACCGATATATGTGTTGTCGCGATTCAAAAAAAAGTGTAAATACGTCTCGGAAGAGGCGTCAAACACTTACAAGTCGGACAAGGGAATCGGACTAACGTATATTTTGAGAGTGAAGCGTGTACACAGCGATGAGCAGAGATGATGTAAGAAAGAAGGTAAGGTAGAGTCGGCCTCGGAGAGGCGACATATATACGAAAGCACGTGATGATGCTGATGTAATCCAGAATGGGATTACACCATTGCCCAAATCCAATCCTGGTCATCACATGAACAGGTACCCCTCTTCGTTCTTCAGCATGATCAGAAGAAAGGCTTTGATATGCTGGAACTACAGGGTTTCTATGATGCTCTCCATGCCTTTGGTGTTAGACTAGACGAATCTCAGAAGGACTCAGGCAGACTAAGTGCGAGAGTGGTCTTGAGATGATGGCAAAAGGAATATTAAGCCTAGCGCTACTGGTACATCTGGGAGTCCTTATATACATTACAGTACTCAAGCATGGACCATGGGCTGTGCAATGCTGTGGACTGCGGATGAGTAAGACTGGAAGGAGATGACTCAGGATGACTAGGGAAGTGGGATGACTCGATGGCTGTGCGCTGCGCAGCATGATGGGGGAGATAAGGGATGTGGGAAAGATAAGATAAGAAAATGAATAGTCCTTTGGGCGGCGTCCGTAACATCACCCTCTCTTTAGATTCACGTCCTCATGAAAAACCTTAGTCCAGCTGTCCCCACCCAGTATTGGTCTCCCAGGCGGTCGCGGCACGCGGGGCCCATGTATGAATGAGCTCTTCATTATAGGCGCGGATGTGGTGGAGTGTGGTGGTGAGGAGTTTAAGTCACCGGTTTTCTGTGCGAAGCATTTCCATTGCTTTGCGAAGCGCGATATGTTCAGCTGCAGTGGGGCCGGTCCCATCAGGGGTTCGCCCGGTCCAGAGGTGTGTGCGGACGGTCATAACGTAGCGCATATATGTGCCGAGTGTGATGGCGAGGGGGTCCATGTAGTCGCTAGCATTGAGAATCCTTGCCAGATTCTCGAGGTCGCTTGGGCGGTTGGGGGTAGGTGCGCGGCTGCCCTCGCTGCTGTCGATGCTGATGGGGCGTTGGTGGTCATGAAGTGCAATTTTTGGTCTTCTTCCCTCTTGTCGTGATCCTTTTATCCTGGTTTGCAGTCTTCTTTAGGAAGTGGTCTAGAGCTTGCTGCGCATTCCCCAGCTCCTTCTCTTTGATCCATGTGTTCTCTTCGTGTCCGTATCCTTTCCATTTGACCAGGAATAGTGTCCCCTTCCCTTGTTTCTTCCTTTTTAGGATCTCTTCTATCTCGTACTCTTCTTCATCATTTATGATTTCAGGGGGTGGTGGTGATGGTCGCTCTTGTATCTTGAAACGGGGTCCTTTGTAAGGCATGAGCAGTGTTTCATTGAACACGGGGTGTATCAGCTGCCATGATGCTGGGAGTTCCAGGCAATATGCCAAGGCTCCTTTCTTTTCAACCACCTTGAATGGTCCGTATCGGAGTGCCGATAACTTCTTTATGGTCGATTGACTGTGATATTGGTGGCTTCTAGCCATACTCTATCTCCTTTCTTGTATTCACGGGCGGGTTTTCGTCTCGCATTGTAATTGTCTTTGGCTCGTGTTTGTGCATATTGCAGCGCAGCATTTGCTTCCTTTCGTATTTGGTTCATTCTTTTGACGAAGTCTTTTGCTGCGGGTTATTTCCTTCTGTCATCTGTGGCTCTCCCTTCCAGGGGTGCATTCCATAGTTGAGGTAGAATGGTGTCTCCTTCGTTCCCTGGTGTGCTTTGTCATTGTATTGGTACTCTGCGATTGCTATCCATTCTGCCCAATCGTCCTGTAAGTTGTTTGTGAAGCTTCTGAGGAAGGCTTCCGTTTCTTGGTGGGATCGCTCCGCCTGTCCATCTGTCTGTGGGTGATAGGCCGTTGATAGATTTTGCTTTGTTCTGAGTAATTTTAGAAGTGCTGTCATGAATCATGCTGCGAACTGGGGTCCTCGATCACTGATGATCTTTCGTGGGATTCCATGAAGTCGCCACACATTGTCTCAGTATAGTCGTGCGAGACCTTCTGCTGTGAGTTCGGTCTTTGTGGGAACTAGGTGGATCATCTTGGTCAGGCGGTCTGTGACTGCGCGATGGCATTAAAGCCGTTCGAGCTGGGTAGCGGTCCTATGAGATCTACTCCGATATCTTCCCATGGTTATGTGGGACTTTGTGCGGGTGCAGGGATGCGTTTTTTGTCGGATGATTTTGTTTCGCTGACATGTTTCGCATCCATTGACATACTTCTTGATGTCTGTCAGCATTGATGGCCACCAATAGGTGCAGCTTATGAGCTCGTGCATGCGGTATTGCCCTGGGTGTCCTCCGATGGGTGTGTCATGGTGTTCAAACATGATGTTTTCCTTCAGTTTGTTGTCTGGAGGAACATAGATTTTTCCTCCTACATATACGATGTGGTCATCTTCTGTGAACCAGTGTGGTTTTTCCTTCAGTCCTGTTGTTATGATTGTCTCCCTTCGTGTGCATTGTCGAATTTGTTCTATCCTTGAGGATTCGATCATCGTGATTCCTCTTGTTTGTATTGTTTCATTATTTTCTGCTTCTTCTTTCCATGGGTGTTCGTCCTCGAACATCATAAATTCGAAGTCTCATTCATTATTCTCTTCCAGATGTCGAATGAATGCTGCTTCTTTGATCATTTGTATGTCGTCCTTCTCTGCTAGGTTTTCTTCATATCCTGCCATTCGTGACAGGACATCCGCTTTTCCATTCGCCTTTCCTGGTACATGTCATAGTTCGTAGTCATATTCCTGTAATTTCAGGTACCAGCCAATCTGTCTCGAATTGAGTCGCTGCGGCTTCCAGAAGTATGATAGGTTTTTGTGATCCGTCAATATTTCGAACTTCTCTCGAGCTTCGAGGAGGTATTGTCTCCATGTCTTTAGTGCGACCATTATTGCAAGAAGTTCCTTGTCGTAGATTTCATAGTTTTGTTCTGCTGGGGTCATGCATCTCGAAATGAATGCGATCGGATGCCATAGTCCTTTCTGCTGTTGTGATAGTACCGCTCCAATGGCATATCCTGAGGCGTCCGTTTCGACTCGGAATTTTCCTTCTGTCTGTGGTAGTGCTAGAATGGGTGCTGAGGTTATATGTCGATCAGTTCTTTGAAAGCGTCCTGTTGCTTGTCTGTCCACTGGAATGCTTTGTTTCCAGTCAACTCCGTCAGGGGTTTAGCGACCTTTGCATATCCCTTGATGAATCGTCGGTAAAAGTTCGTGAATCCCAAGAACTTTTGTAGTTCTTTCTTCGTCTTTGGGGTTGGCCAGGATTGTACGGCTGTGATCTTTTCTGGTTCCATTTCTACCTTCCCTTCTCCTACGATGTATCCTAGTACTGGGACTTTTGATGATTCCCAGACGCATTTCGGTCCTTTGATGAACAGGTCGTTCTTGTTCAGTATTTCCATGACTTCTATGGTGTTCTTTTGGAGTTCCTCTGTGTTCGTCCGATGATTATGATGTCGTCCATATAGATTATGCACACTCTTCTTCGTATTTGGTCTTGGAAGAGGCTCGCCATCATTCGGCTAAAAGTGCCTGGTGCGTTGCACTGCCCAAAATACATGACTGTCGGTTCGAAGAGTCCTCTTGCTGTTAGGAAGGCTGCCTTCCATTCGTCCCCTTTCCGGATGCGCACGTTATTGTATCCCCAGATAATATCGATCTTGCTAAAGTACTTTGCTCCTTGTAATACGTCAAGGAGCTTGCTGATGCGTGGTAGTGGGAACTTGTCCTTGACCATATATTTGTTTATCTTCCCGGTAGTCTTGGATGAGTCGTTTGCTTCCATCCTTCTTGTTGCGAAAGAAGCAGGGTGTGTAAGGTGATTTCGATGGGCGTATTTTTCCTGTTCGTAATCCTTCTTCGACGAAGGCATCTAGTTCCTCTAGTTCTTTCTGTGTCATCGGATAACCTTGCTCGGTATCGTTTTGGGTGCATCCTTCGTTAAGTTTATTTCATGGTCCCATTCTTTGTGGTCTGGTAAGCGATCAAAGTTCTTCTCCTTGAAGAGGTGTTTGAATCTGATCAGATATGGGGGTATCTGGGTTCCTGTCTTGTCGCTGGCTGTGGTTTTCGCTGGTTCAGCCACCTTCTGTATCTTAATCGTCTGGTGGTTTATTTTGCACGTTTTGGGCATCTGTCGAAGACAATTTCTCCTGTCCTCCATTTGATTGTTGGGTTGTGGTAGACAAGCCAGTCATGTCCTAGTAGCATGTCGGTTTTTCCGATGTCGAGTACGATGGCTTCCATGTGCTCCTTGTGTCCTTTAATGTCGATGTGGACCTCCGCTACTCGGTCTGCTGTTTTCTGGCGGTTGGGTGATCCGTCTGCATTTATGATGGGAATCTTCTTGATTCGTCGTGTCTTCAGTCCTGTTTTTGCTACTATCGCGGTGTTGATGCAGGTCCTATCCGCTCTGCTATCGACTTCCGTGTTATCGTTGTGATTCCTTTTCGCGTTCGTATTCTTGCTGGTACTGCGAGTTCTTTCCTCTTTGGTGGTTTGTCCCCTTGGATGGTTTTCCTTGGTGCTTCAGATCGCTTGGCAGGAATGGTGTATTTCAGAGTATGGGATGATCTACATCCGGTATCGAAGCGAGTCTGTTTCAGTTGTATGGGTCGCGATTTAGCACCTCCTAGTCGGACCCTTCGGCAAAACCCTCTTTGTCAGAGCTTTCTTCATCCTTGTCTTCTTCGTCCTCTCCTTCTTCTTCTTTCACTTCTCTGACCCGGGATTTTCCTTTCTTCTTCTTCTTGCAGTTCCGTGCATAGTGTCCCTTTAAGCCACAGTTGAAACATGTGACATTTGCTGCTCCTTTTCGTGGTTCCGGGCAGTTTCGTGAGATGTGTCCTGGTTTATTGCAGTTGAAGCAGTTGCTTCGTACTTTGTCGACTTCCATGGCCTGTCCTGCTCCTCGGCTTGGATTTCCGGTCTTGCGCTGATTGCTTGTGAATTCTCCTCTCATCACATTTCTGTGTTCATCGATGTTTCGTCCAATCGCTCGAACTGTCTTGATATATTCATCTCCATCTGTTGGAAGTGTGGAGATGAGTGTACGGCTTCTGCTGTTCCTTTTTAAGCTCTTCTCGAGTAGGAAACGAGGGGCTGTTCCTGTCATTCCTGCTTTCCCTGCGAGGTCTACGAATTCATCCAGAAATTCGTCGATGGGTCGGTTTCCCTGTCTGATATTGAATAGTTTGCTTCCTGCTTGTGATGGCGACATGACGTTGCTGAATCGTGTCTCTATCTCGGTTATGAAGTCGGCCCATGTGCTTTGGTTGGTAGTGGTGTCGATCTTCTTTGACGCCCAGTGGGCTCCGGGTCCGTCGGTCATTCTAGACAGGACCGCTCCAATCTTCTGTGTATCCGTGAGGTCTCCATGTGCGGTTATGTAAAGTTTCATCTTCCTCCACCAAATATCGAAGGACGTTCGATCTCCTGTAAAGGATTTCGGGTCGGCGATGATTCCCTTGTATTCTGTCATCATCCTTTGGGGGTTTCTTCGTCGTTCTCTTGGTCTTGGCTTTCCTGTTCCTGGATCTGTTGTTCTTGGGTCTGCTGTGCTTGTACTTGGGCTTGCTGTTCTTGGAGCTGTTTCTGTCTTCGCTCCTCTCTCTGTTCTTTCCAGTAGTCTAGGTCGACTCCTGCGATTCTACAAGCTTGTTCAAAATCGGCCCACTCTGCGGCGGTCGGTCCGTTTGTCTTTGGTAATCCTTTTCGCTCCCTCCACCGATAGTATTCGTCCCAGTCATGTTGCTTACTTTCGCCACGGTGGTGCGATTCTTTCCTTATGCAGTGCTTCGGCGGATTGGTCCTCTGAAGGGGTTCGGCGGTTTCGTTCCTGTGTGTCCTTGACTCTGGTGTCGTTCTCGTTGGTTCTGTCATACGCTCTGTGTCGTGCCCTCTCTGTATCAGTATGTCTTCCTCCTGTGTTCGGCGATTATAGTTCTCGATCTGTTGTCACCTAAAGTCTCGGGCTTGTGTTCGTTCTTCTCTCGTTTTCTTGCGGATGGGTTCGTCCTCTTCTTCGGCAAGAAGATTCTGGTCTGACCACAGCTCTTCTGGGCTTATCCCGTATTCTCCTTCTAGGAAAGTTCTGCAATGAGTTGTGCTGCTCCTTCGCTGAGGATCTCAGCGGGCTCGTCTGTGGTGGTGAAGGCAAACTCTCTCAGAAATGCCTGTTCTTCATCGTCGCTACTTGGTGTAGGCGTGCGCTCTCTCTTTCATTTGTTTGGATTGCTAGTGTCTCTGCGGTGGCGTGGACTGTCTCTGCGAATGGCGTGGACTGCAATGTCTGGTCTACTTCTCTGAGCCAAGTGCTCTCGTCGCTCGTGCTAGTGCTCGCTGGGTCGGCGACCGCTTGTCGTCGAATGTTGATCAAGTCTTTGATAAAGCGTGACGTGGTGTGTGTGTGAGTCTGAGCGAGTCTCGACGAGGCTTAATATCTTGTTAGGCTAGACGAATCTCAGAAGGACTCGGGCAGACTAAGTGCGAGAGTGGTCTTGAGATGATGGCAAAAGGAATATTAAGCCTAGGCTACTGGTACATCTGGGAGTCCTTATATACATTACAGTACTCGAGCACGGACCATGGGCTGCACAATGCTGTGGACTGCGGATGAGTAAGACTGGAAGGAGATGACTCAGGATGACTAGGGAAGTGGGATGACTCGATGGCTGCGTGCTGCAGCAGCATGATGGGGGAGATAAGGGATGTGGGAAAGATAAGATAAGAAAATGAATAGTCCTTTGGGCAGCATCCATAATATTTGGCCTCCCAAACTCTATTGCAGATCTTGATTCTTCATTCAGTGTCATGTCCCATACTAGGTCAAAATGGCATATGGATTTATGGAACTGTTTATTGTCAATGGTGTTACAAAACAGGGAGGTTCTCTCTCCCTCTAAAATGTACTCTTACGACTAGTTTGCTCAACCACTGGCTAATGACATGCAATTGGCAACTCCCCAGCCCCTCGAAATCATGTCCCATGTGTTACAGACGCCGCCCAAAGGACTATTCATTTTCTTATCTTATCTTTCCCACATCCCTTATCTCCCCCATCATGCTGCGCAGCGCGCAGCCATCGAGTCATCCCACTTCCCTAGTCATCCTGAGTCATCTCCTTCCAGTCTTACTCATCCGCAGTCCACAGCATTGTGCAGCCCATGGTCCGTGCTCGAGTACTGTAATGTATATAAGGACTTCCAGATGTACCAGTAGCGCTAGGCTTAATATTCCTTTTGCCATCATCTCAAGACCACTCTCACACTTAGTCTGCCCAAGTCCTTCTGAGATTCGTCTAGCCTAACAAACTCTGAAATGAACTTGCAAGATTGCTAAGTCTAGCAGAAAGATTTGGATGATTAGAAGAAGTCAGTTCAACTGCTTTTTTATGAGCAGAAATAGCTTTTTGAATATCTTCAATTTGTCCTGTATAGTTAAAATAGTCTTGAAAAGCATTTCCAAGATTAATAAGTCAAAAAGGAAGGTTTGGATGATAAGAAGCAAGCTGAACTGCTTTTTCTAAAGCTACTATAGCTTTTTCAATATCATTAATATCTCTTGTATATTCAAAACAGCTTTGAAATGAGCTTCCAAGATTGCTCAAATAAGAAACAAAATTTGGATCATCAGAAGAGCTAAGCTGAATTGCTTTCTGATAACAGATTATAGATTGATAAATAATCTTGGTCTCTCCTATATATTTAAATCATGTTTGAAGTGAATTTCCAAGATTGTTGAGATAAAAAGGCAGATCTGAATGTCCAATGGGTATAAGTTCAATTGCCTTTTGCTTAGCAAGTATTGCTTTTTGAATATTTTGAACATTTCCCATATAGCCAAATTGACTTTGAAAAGCAACTCCAAGATTTGTATAATAGGCATGAATCTCTGGATCATCAGAAACAGCAAGCTGAATTACTTTCTCATGAATAGTTATTGCTTTTTCAATTTCTTCAGCTTTGCCAGTATTATCAAAGTGTTTCTGATGTAAAACTCCAAGATTGCTTAGTCTGAAAGCAAGACTAGTATGGCTAGGTGGAGTATACAGAATTGATTTCTGCTTGAAAGATATTGCCTTTTGAATATCCTCAATATTGCCCATATGATCAAAATAGATTTGAAACAAGCTTCCAAGATTATTCAATCTAGAAGCAAGATCTGCATGCTCTAAAGGAGTAATTTCAACAGCTTTTTGCAAAATAGTTATTGCTTTTTGAATGTCTTTGGTCTCTTCTAGATGATCAAAGCAGCTTTGATATGAAAGACCAAGATTACTGAGATAATATGGAAGGTCAATATGTCCAGGAGCAGTCAGTTGAATTGCTTTTATTTGAGCAGATATGGCTTCTTGAATATAAGCAATATTGCCTCCATAGTCAAAGCAGCTTTGGAGAGAAAGTCCAAGATTGTTCAGATAAAGAGCAAGGCTTGGATGATCAGGAGAGACAATATAAACAAGGCTCTTGAAAGCTGATATTGCTTTCTGTATGTGACCAATGTCTTCTGCTTGGTGAAAGCAGTTGTAAAAGAAATTTGCATAGTCTTCCAAAGAATTGAGCAGTTCTTTCTGACTGAGAAGAGTGCCAGCTAAGGTTTCTTCATATAAGCGGTTTTGCAGAAGCAAATATGCATTAGTTCCACAAACCTTCAAGTTGAGCCTTGCCATCTGAAGAATTCAAAGTTACAGAAAATGACAGATTGAGTGCCAGTTCAGCACCTTCAACCATATAGATTTTTCTGAGAACTAGTAATGTGTTTACAGTTAGACACTTCAAATCATCTATTGAATTTATTTCTCACATGTCTTTGACTTGGAATACATGCCCAGGTCCATCAACTCTGCAGATGACATGTGGGCATAGCCTAGGTTTCCAGTTCTTGCGGATTGTGGAATGAGCACCAGCTCATTGATATAACTGGGCCTTTCGCGGCATTAATTCAATAACTTTTCGATACTTTGCAAACAACGCACAGTTCTATACATGTCTCGCATTCCCACCGTGTCGGCAAAGCCTGTTTTAACGAAAAGCACCGGCCATCCACTACTTCCGCACGCAAGACGATGACTTGCATGTTCAGATTGGACAGCTCGGCAGCATGACCTTGACGGTCCGACGTGCACGTCAAGCTATGATCTATGATGATTCAGAAATGCGGTGGAGGTATGTTCGAGGAGCTTCCTCACCCGTTAAGCGGAATTGACTATCAGGGCTGTTATCAGAGCGTCACCTGTACAGCAGGCAGATCGGGACGTACACATTGGAAGGAGTAGAGGTATCCGGAGGTTTAGGCTGCGAGTAACTACGAGGAATGAGCGTGCGCATGTTAAAAGGCGAGGGATAGTGGACACTGACATCGGTCCTGAAACGTCCTTCATCTTGTTCGTCTAGGTGATAAGAGCGATTTGTTAGGCTTGTACGCTTTGAGAAAACGAGAGAGGAGAGATGGCGAGCGAGGTGGTTGGAAGCAACCGCAGGAGGCGTGGGCTTGCATAGCCTTGATGTCGCTCGTTGTCGATGAACTGTCAACGCCCTATGACAGCAAGCGCCTACTGACGCGCGTCTACCGTTTTGCGCAAGGTAATATGGTCAGCTGCGATCTCGCCTTGAACTGATGAGAGGACAGAACAAGGAAACGAAAGTATGAAGATCGTACGCGGCATGCATTCAGTCCGCCGCCATTCCGTCGGACCAAGGCTGCTATGGCGCCCGGGACTGTTTGCCCCAGATTGACGTTCGGGGGGCATTCATACTGTGACTCTCCCTGCCTGGCAAATGCCGATTTCCCTCCTTGTTCTACATCATGCGATGTTGATCTGGCGCACGCTTGATAGCAGGATTAGCACGATAATGTAGCTACGCCTCCTGATAGGGCAGAAGTCTGAATCATAGCATCAGAACTGAGGACTCAAACAACAATACTACAGAAAAAGGAGCGGCGCACTTCTTCGCGATATTCGGCCCGCTTGCAGAAATGTCGTAGTTTCCTAATCGTAGTTTCCGAATGAAATTGCCCAGTGTTGCGGCAACTGATACTGTGGTTATGGCTAAAAATGAAGAAACCTGCGCTTATAGAGTACCTCGATACTTATACCGCATCGCAGTAAGTTATGGCAATATCACCTACTCACTGTAAACGAACCATGATTGAAACTCTGCACCAAACAAGCATCAATAACGCCCATTCAGAATCTGCAACGACGCGCCAGAGTTGTTCATGGCGAAATGTCTCTGCCACCAGTCTACACCACACTCAACATCCCCACAGCTATATCTTATCCCTCAATAAGCTGTCTTCAATGGTCTTCCGATGGGCAGGCTTGTTTCACTACTAAAAATGCCGCCTACATCATGGTGAGTTACGCGACGGAAAGCCCACGAAGCCGTTTCAAACTCTGGAATCACTGTAGACGCCAGACCATGGGATCCATTTCGACGCGACGTCGGCGATAAAGTCGATGGATGAACGAGAGCTGAGGGACGGATTGCCGCCAATCGGATGGTTCAGGACGATCATTCAGCTCGACAAGACGGATGTGCACAGATGGCCGGAGCATTCGCAGATCTGGGGCGCTGCTTCGTTGGGCTCTATCGACGTGAGCCTTGCGAGTGTCGTGTTTTCGCCGGGCGGTCTGTCTCCGGACGCTGGGTGAGTGCACAACGCGTAATCGTACGCAAGGTTCCAGCTGGACGACATCGCATCACCGTGCTTTTCCTCAGATGCATCCTCGCGTGCCTTACTACGAATATGGATCTCACGCTCTGGACAGCGACGAAGAACTTTCTGAAGGGAGAATGGGTCAAAGTAGGTCGCGACAGACTCGAGGCGATGACGAAGACCTGCGTTCGCTCACAGCGTTTCTAGATATGCGACGTCACCTCGTCTTTGATCGACGCACTGTCTGCAGACCACGACCTTGGCATTGAAGCCAGAACCCTGCAAGCACAGATCGTCAGCACGTAATCGCCCCTGCCGTTCTATCTGTCATTTTCACCACATTTTTCTCTTACATGCATTTCCTCTCGCAGGCATTGCATGGTCCCAGCAACCTGACTTTGGACGGACACCTGCACCTCCTGTTGATGCATCGCTTCTGGTTGCAGGAAACAGAGCTGGATCGATAGTCTTCTTCAGGTATGTCATGGAAATGCTAGGAATAGTATCTTGCATCGTCATTCATGATGCTTTCGTCGCAAGGTATCTCACCCAAATATCGGTCGAGCGTGTATCGTCCGTATCCGTATCTCAAAAATGGATCACCCATTTGGCCTTTTCTGCTTGGAAAACCACTGAAAACGACGTCTGCAAGTTTTCCTCTTGATTCCTTTGCCTCGACTCCTCTGACTATGATTGTAGGCGAATCCCTCCTCGCCTATGCGACGGCTGATGGCGCCGTTGGTATCGTTCGGGTGACACAAAAGCTCGATGCCGTATCTGGCATCGCCCAATCGGGCTTAAAGTTCAACCTTATCCTCCAAGTCGATACTGAGAATGCCCACCAAGTTCATCCTGCGGATAAAGCAGGTGTAACGGGCCTTTCATGGATCGAGACGCGGAACGGCGTGAGTGTTTTTTTTTTTCTGTACCCGTCTTAGTGCTGACATCCCGCCACAGCTTGTCCTCGTGTATTGCACACCAGGCCTCGTCTATCTTTGGTCTCCGTTCACATCTCCAGTTGGAGGCGATGCTCGTTCAGGCTGGACAGGCACGCGTTCATTCCGACTTCAAAACCGACATGTCTCTGCGGGATCATCGCCTTTTCATCCTCCTTCAGGTGTTCAGTATGCCCCCATCATCGATACGCTCGTCGTCTCGCTTTTTGACGGCTCTTTACATCTCATACGTGGCATCTCCATTGATCCTTCAATGGAAGAGCCATCTCCAGAGTCCAACATGGGGGCTCAAGCTCAACAGCAGTCTGGAACACAGTCTGGTCCCATTGGGGGGTTACCGGTGACCTCGCAGACCGTTTCAGAGACCGTCAGGTCCATCTTTACCCATGTTGAACTGGGCGAAATGGAGCATGCAGACGTGAATCGCGTCATGGGATTTGTGTCGTACGACGGAACTGGGACATTCCTTTGGGCTCATGAGTGCGTTATTAATTATCAGACTGTATGCTCTGAAGTCAATCTGGGTGTTCAAAACCAGGTCCTGCCGTCCTTCGGATTTTAGTTATAAACATGAAGCAAAGCATAGTTCTATGCTCGTCGTTGCTCGGTTGTGGCAGGACGTATCCGACGAGGCTTTGATCGGGCACCTTGATCAGGTCCTGCAATGCAGCAAAACGGGTACGTCTGTCAACGATTTAACATCAGAGTCGCCCTCATGTCTGCTATCGCCCTCGCAGCAGCCCGCTGTTCCCCGCTCTCCGTCCTTCGCCCGTTCTTCTTCAAGCTCAGAGACAAATCAAGGCTCTCAAGGCTGCATCCGGCCATCTTGCAGGTCCTGACGCCGGACAGGGGCGTGGTAGCTGCGGACCACTCGCTGCAGATCAGATTGGAGGCCTGGAAAGGGCCTTTGACCGACGAAATGAGGGCAGAGTTCCGTGCGAGTCTGGTTCGGCATTTGTTCGGGTGGGACGCGCTGTTTTCGCTGAGGATGAGACTCTCGTTGGCCGATTTTGCTTGGGTGAGCTTTTGACTTGTCTTTCGTCATCGTGCACGTAGATTGAGAGACATGAATTTCATGCTTTCATCAAAAAAAGAAACTCGCTGCGAACGAGCAGAACCGAGCAGAGTGTGGCGTGGTCGCGCAGGATCTGTTGAACGGTATCTCGTATCGCACTTTGAGGACGCTGGTTCGGCACCTCGCTGCCGCCGTCGACGTTCTGACAGGTAACGTTTTCTCAACTTCTCCCTTTTGAAGCGCCCTTCATTGACGCGCTCGTGCTCGTGTCGACCAGAGGACGATGTGCCATTCGTGCTGCGGATGGCCGTCCAGTCATTGCTTCCGGGCTCGCCGCCCGATCTTTCGGAGGAAGGCCAGGCGCTCTCGACGATGGTGCACGGCGTGCTGTTGGCGCATGGTCATCCGGATCCGGTCGGGGTGTTCAACGAGCTGTGCCCCGCGTGCCATGTGGAGGTGCCGTTGCAGGATATCACGAGTGCCGTGTGTTCGAACGGCCACGTATGGGGTACGCGCTCGCGTCTCGCCTTCAGACCAGATAACAGACTGATTTCTTGTCTTTGCTCCTGCCCTTTTTGTTTTCAGCGAGGTGTTCGATCACGACGTTCATCCTGTCCACGACGTTCGTACGCACGTGTGTCGGGTGCAGCCGCAAGGCGTATTTGCCGCTCTCGGCGTCGACTAGCGCCAGAGTGGGCGCTGGTGCCGCCGGTTTGGGCGATAACAGGCTGCTGCCTGGCGGGCGCGTGGCTGGGTCGTTGAAGCGCTGTTGGAAGCGGTCCAGAAGTGTCTGTTTTGCAACGACAGCTTTGTCCAGGTGCTGTGAAGCGTGTGTCTAGCTAGCGAGCTTGGTTTGTGAGATGTCGTGATCGGACGCTAGTCGCTTGCTCTAAACTCGGTCCACCCCGCCTTTTGTCGGAACGTGCTGCTATTTATTACGCGGAGGATCTTGGACAGTGATGCGGAAACTGAGACAGCAAGGGCGACTGAATCCGCTTCCACCCGCCCCCACTGATGACGATTAAGGAAAAGGTGCTTCACCAATATACCGTTCTGGAGAGAATAGAGGATGTGTACTGTTAGCATGTGAATGACGGCGTCCTACCCCACTGGACCTGAAAGCATTGTAGAATGAGCGTCTAACCGAAGTCATTTCAAGAGTTCTCCCGCATATAGGGGGTTTCGGGCAAGACGACAAAGCGCTTTCGTTCACTTTTCCGGGGATCACATTGTTCACACGGCAATGATGGTCCTGTAACTATGTAAGATCCCAGAAAGCCCGTCACTGATGGTACTACGGCAAGGAATCAAGAAGAACTACGCCCCCTGTCCCCTGGCCGTCTTCGCGCCACTGATTGATACTGATCCTCGCACGTCGCGGGTTGTCGCGCTGTTTCATGCCGTAGACACCGCCGCATCCTTCTTTGGCGCTGCGATCACGCTCTCTGCGCCACTCCTCATCATCCTGCGTATATACATGGGCAAAAGTAGAGAGCACCTGACTTGGTTCGTGCACCCATCGAAATCGTTCCAGTGTACGTCTCACTCCTATAACACAATGGTGATGAACCTTCCTTCTCGCTGTTTCGCCAAGCTGACTGAATTATGGCATGTAGTCTATCAATGATGAAGTACTATCTCCTCCACCTTCTCCAGTTTCTTTGCTGATGGTGTGCACAGGCTGCTCTGAACGAACTCGTCAATGCTGTACTAGATACAGATGAGGTCACCCTGTAGGTGAATGTCCCTCAGGACTGTATTCGCTACTTACCCTTCATGAGGCGAGCCATGGGCCTTGGTGATTAGCTGCTGACCAGCATCGTACCGAGGTCATCCGCCGTATTCGCCAAATGTCTGAGGTGTCTGGGTATACTGGGACGAACAAACCACTGGGTTAGTCAACTAACCCGTTATCGTCCAACCCCACCCCGAGTCAGTGAGGTATGCTGCTCTTTCTCTGACCTATACATGGCTTGACACTTGTGAAGAAGAATCTGATCACGGATCTTAGCCACCAGGTGGCTCAACTCCAGATCCATTGAATCTCATTGGTCACACTGGGATGACACCTGTTACTCCACCTCAGATAGCCAGCGGGAGTGGCGGTAATGACGAAGAAGTGACCCTTGTAGGTTCAGGTACAGTGAGCGGGAAGGGAATGGAGGATGAGGATGAGGATGAGGACGAAGAATACGACACTGAGAGCACCGAGACTGATTCTCGCATTGCTGATCTGACTGGACCCCTAGAACCCGTGGACGTCGCACCAGATGAACCCTTAGATAGATTGTAAAGATACCAAACCTAAGACACAAACAAGACCATTCCTTACGATTGAAGCATTTTCATTAATCGCAAGTCATGTTGTCTTTTTCCGGATTGGTTCTCATCCTCACAGCGTGAGACGGATCCGAAGGTGTTCGAGTACGTGGAATCATAATGTGTGAAGCTTGTAAAGAGTTACGACCTGTACCTCACGGTGATCCTACAAGGCTTGCTTCTAGCGCTGAACTAAGCCACAGATCTGACGGCAGCTTCCTTCGTCGGAACTACAGTGATACTGATGGCGTCTTCGCTCATCACACTACACATGTATCCGTTCGTATGTATGGATGGCGTGTGGAGCTCGTCGTAGAGTCTGCCGTGCTATATTCTGTCTGACTGTTTTAAGTGGATTGTTAGATAAGATCAAGCTCCTCGCGGCTCTCTTTCATAGCGGTGACATCCTTTCGTTGTCGTGAATTTCATGCCACGTGCTCATCAGGACTTTGTTGCGGATAGGAGACCCAGCCTTGATCCATCCCTTTTTCTGACCGAGATTGGAAAAGACAAACAGAATTGGTGGAGGGTGACTTGGACACGGCTGCTGCGGCGCTGCACCTTGCGATTCGATGCGGAACAGGTGGCTGGCTTGTACAGTGATGATGGCAGAGAGCGATGACCGATCCTCAGTAAAAGCCAACACCGTCGCACTGCTATTGTCGCATGGCGCCATATCGCCAAACGGCGTGCACCCGCCGGGCTCGGGCACGACGGCGCTGCCCCTCGCAGCATCGCTCGGTCGCGTCGACATTGTCAACCCGCTGCTCGAACAGGACTCGATCAACGATACGCTCCGCGACAGGCAGGGCAGGACGTGCAGGGTTAAATTGCACATATTAGAGGCGGGGCTGGAAATGACCGCCGACGAAAACGAATCTGTCCGCGATCGCAAAGGGCCAAGGGCCCAAGACACATCGGCAATGCGATCTGCGAGGCTCCGTCTACGATACAATAATCGAATCTCCTGCGATTGAACACCGCGCTGAAGAATGGATCACTAGTCTGAGAACGCATCTTTGGTGTGAACCCGACGATCACTGCTCACTGGCCAATGGACCATCTTCACGCACAGTTCCGCCAAGAATTTGCGTCTCTTCATGGTCAGTGGCTGGGAATTCCCACGGCATCTTATCTTCCCGTGCCTTTCCAACAAAAGTCAATGCTTGGGTGCTGTGCCCGAGTCCTTTGAGGCCTAGGCTCATCTCATTTTTGGTGCATTCTCGTTACAAAACGAGGCAGCAAAAGCCCAAGCATAGTGTAGGGTTGCTGTGGAACAAAAGATGCTCTACGGATGGGCAATGAATTGCTCGCCTCGTCCGGTCTTTGAATTCATGTGGTCTTCTGGGAAAACCTGCGCCCTGTTTGATCGGACGAGGATCCTCGTGGAATCACCTGCTCTCGGACCGCTATGCGAAATACTAGTTCAATGACGTTTTCACGCAAATCGTCTGAACATCCCATTTTCATTGGCCAGAACACCTGCTATTCGAGATTATCCAACTCTCAGAGTCTTACACCACCAGCACCCACGGAAGAACGGAGGAAAGGACGGGTCTTTTCACCGTATTTCATGCAATCGTCGGGATGTCTGCGGAGAATTTAAGCTTCTTGCTATTCATCCTCAAACCCTATCCTGAACGCAGCTTGCGATGCCGACTTGCTCGAGCTATCTGTTGAGGACGTTCTTGTCCCTGTCTTTGCTGTCTCCATTCGGCCATGGGAAATTTATTGACAATGTGAATCTCCTTTCTCGGGAATACGATTTTGTCGTTGTAGGCGGTGGTACCGCTGGGAATGTCCTCGCCAACCGGCTGACGGAAAATCCTGACGTATCGGTGTTGGTCCTCGAAGCCGGCGGATCGTAGGCCTCCGCATCGTCTGCTCTTCCATCTGATTGCATACATCCCTTTCCGAATTCTAGGAACGAGGGCGTTTTGAACGCGATCGTACCCTTCTTTTGCGGCTCAGTAGTGCCCAATACGCCGTATGACTGGAATTTTACGACGGTTCCGCAACTCGGGCTGAATGGTAGATCGGTTGGATATCCGCGTGGACACATTCTTGGTGGTACAAGTTCCGTCAGTGAGTCAGGAATTGGGGCGAAGGGAGTGAAGTGTATCTGAACTTTTACTCTAGACTTCATGGCATATCTCCGCGGCTCGTCCTCGGATTGGAACAGATACGCTAAGATTACAGGAGACGACGGTTGGAGCTGGGACAAGTTAAATCCCTACTTTGCCAAGGTAATTCGTTGACAAAAAATCGTATGCGGGATTCCCTTTTCTGACATGTTCGCAGAACGAGCAATGGACAGCTCCAGCAGACGGGCATAACACGGTAGGACAATATGACCCGACCATCCACAGCACACGTGGCGTGAATTCTGTCAGCTTGGCTGGATTCCCTCATCCCATCGATGGCAGGATAATCCAAACCACGAAGGAGCTTAACGATGAGTTTCCGTTCAATCTAGACATGAACTCTGGAGACCATCTAGGCGTTGGTGGGCGGTCTATGTCTTTCAGCACTTCCATCGTTCACCGATTACTTTCATCAGGATGGATTCAAGCCACCATCAAGGGCGGACGGAGAAGCAGCTCCGCGACCTCGTATCTTGCACCGGAGTTCATCGATCGGCCGAACTTGCACGTCATGCTTAATGCCCGCGTCGTGCGGCTGCGCGCTTTGAAGGATCGACAACCGCTTTCATTCAGGACCGTAGAGTTTGTTGCAGGTTCAGATCGTACGTTCATTGTCATCGTAGTATTCTGAGCATTCTTAATACAGAGGCTTCATAGGCTCTACAAGAATCCAGGTCACCACCTCCAAAGAGGTCATCCTCTCCGCTGGGGCTGTCATGACACCTCATGTCCTCATGCACTCAGGGATCGGCGACTCGGGTCTGCTGCGAAAACTTGGCATTCCAGCTGTGCACAACCTTCCCGACGTGGGTCGTAACCTCTCGGACCACCCGCTCTTGCCAAACGTATGGCTCGTGAACTCGACGGACACGTTCGAGACGGTCCGACGCAATGCGTCGCTCGCTGAGGATCAGCTTCAGGAATGGAATGAGACGCAGCAGGGCCCGCTTGTGGATACACTGTTGGATCATCTCGCGTGGCTGAGACTGCCGCATGACTCGCCCATTCTCAAACGCTTTGGAGATCCTGCGTCCGGTGCCAATACGGCGCATTATGAATTGCTCTTCCTTGTGAGTGTCAACCCACATACTCCTTTCGAGCTTAGGTTGAGGTATCTAAACAGAATGGCCTGATTCCGGGCCCTGTACCTGCGACTGGAAATTTCTTGACTATCGTAACAGCCGTCGTGTCGCCTACGTCGCGTAAAGTTTTATTCCCTGTTTCTCGCGCACAAGTGGCCTGACCAGCACTTTCAAACAGGCGGATCCATCACACTTGCATCTGCCGACCCCTTCGCCGCCCCCAACATCGACCCGGCTTGCTGAACTCGGGCTTTGATCTCTCCACGATGCGTGAAGCCGTCCGCAGCGCGGAACGGTTCCTTTCTGCACCCACTTGGCAAGACTACATCCTTGGACCGTTTGGCGACCTGGCAAACGCCACCACATCAGACGCGACGCTGGATGCGTACATCCGAAACAACGCGGCCACCATTTTTCATCCCGTCGGGACAGCTGCTATGTCGCCTAAGGGCGCTCAATGGGGCGTGGTCGAGCCGGATCTAAGAGTCAAGGGCGTTGAGGGTTGAGGGTCGTGGACGCGTCTGTCCTAGTGAGTTTGCCCGCGCAATCAAGTGGTTCTGACCTGACATTACGTTCCACGTGTAGCCTATCGTTCCCGCTGCACATACTCAAGCGCCGGTGTATGTTGTGGCCGAACGAGCAGCGGATTTGATAAAGGCTTTCTGGCGACTCTGACTGTCTTGAGCCGACATTAGAAGAGAACGAAAAATACTCTATAAAACGTGGATGTACTAGATAACAGTACATCAATTATGATATGAAGCTAGTTGAGCCGACTGTGTACTATGATAATGATTATAGGATATTAACATGCTGGGAATAACGGTCCAAGACGTTTTTAGTATCTTATGGTACAATGTTATGTATTTGAGTGCAAAGAGCGATGTAAG
>SJRY01000304.1:0-16650 GCA_011319805.1 Macrocybe gigantea
GCAGTCAAAAACGACCACAGATGGAAGGCGTTCACAAAAGTCCATAAGAAATCCTTGAGCCACGCTTGTGAGGAGAGAAACATCATCGGCATCCATTGGGTTCAGCTCAAAACTATGGCGCTAGGTAGCCTTTTCCTCGTAGTCAGTTCAAGTTTGTCTTCGTGTAAAGCTTTCGACGTCTCCGCAGGGCACGTCAGCAAAAGAACCGTCAATCGCCTCTTCCTCGTTGCTCCATAAGAATGTCCCAGTCAGAAGCCGCCCGACTGTCACCGTGACTAGCCACTCCATCAGCAAAATCAAATGGTCCCGATTTGTGTAGATAAATCTGGTAAACAAAGTCGAATGAAATCGGGCATTATAATTAGGAGGCTTGGTATTCAAAATGGCAGAGGGATAAACGATGTAGCAGCAATTGGGCGCAAACCAGCTACGAATACAAGCGCAACAGAATTGAACATACAAAGAGGAATGAACTTTTAAACAGCCCATAAATCGTCGAATGCCGGCATTCCGGTGCCTGTGCCAGGATCCTTCAGGCTCTCAAGAACCTGAGCCCAGGCGCAACACATCCCGCCGTGCCTTCATACAAGCTCCAAGGCCTATCCGGTGTCCCCATCACCCCTTCTTGCGTCAGTTTCTCCTGCCTTGTCGCTGCCATGTGGGCGAGGTGTACGGCCTTGCGAAAATACTTGTTCGCAGCGTAACCATACCCCTTCTCCTCGGCCTGCCCAGACCCAGCTTCCCCGCGCTCAAGCTCTGTTTTGCTGTCCGTCAAGACGTCGGATACGGCCATCAGCGCGTAGATGGACCCTCCGATTCCGTGGCACAGACCCACGCCTTTGCGCAGGAAACCGTGCCTGTAGACCAACCGCGCGCCTTCGTCCGCGGCCTTGATGATCGAGCGTTGCAAGTCGTCGCTGATCGAAAGGGTTCGGTACTCTTTTGGATTAGCCTTTGAGAGTGCCACGTGTCTGAGAACGTTTGCCAAGAATATCACGATACCCGTCGCGCCATGGCACCATCTGTGGAGAAACAATGGTCAAAGTAACTGGGAAGCATCGGAGGTCTGTGATCCACTGACTGGACCAACTCGCTTTCACCACGTCTGTCCGGGTGCCGTGGAGCCTTAGAGGGCCAGTTGCCGTCCCATTCCTGGCAAGACACGAGCCATCGGAGCGTTCCTACGAGGTCCTCTTCAAATGGCGAAATAACGTCCGTGGGACAATTCCACAGTATGTGGAGGATACCAGCTGTCCAATACAAAAGAAAAGCGTAGGTTGGATGTGACCAGTTACAACAAAGCAAGCGGCATATAATCATCATGATGGCGATAACGCACCTACGCCGTGGGCAGCACCCATGTACCTCTTTCCATGCCAACTCCACATCAAAGGCGGATAAATGTCAGGCGCAAGAGAGTGGTATTCGCCAATGTCTCGGAGGTGTCGTGCATACACCGCAGCACCGCGTTTACCGTGGGCGATGATTGATTTGACGACCACGCCCAGGTTGTCGTCCGAAGTCAGTTTTCTCAGCATGGATTCAATGTTGGCTACCGCCGAAACATCTCTGCCCCCTCTGTCATATTTCAAGGCAGCTCTGATGCGAAGAAGGGCGTAGAGGAAACCAGCGCGCCCGTACAGGACTTCACACCCGTCATTGAATTGGCTGTTCACGGAAGGTTGAGACTCTTCTCTTGCCATTTCCTCCACAACCCCGCGTAGGAGGCGCTCGTACACGGGCCAATTGTCGACAAGTTTTACTTCGTCCATCATCGAGGAATCCTTCACGAGACGCTCAAGGACGATGGTCAAAACACCGATGGGCGTTTCCAGGAATGATGCGCGGGACGGCGTCGGGATCGCAGCGATTCTATCATCCTTGCGTAGAATTGCAACTGAAGTGGCGAGATCGTGTTTGCCAGAGATGTGAGCTGAGACGGCTCGACGACATCCCTCAGGCCTTTGCAAACTGAGAGCGGGGCGAGATAGTAATTCATCAAGGCAATGCCTAGATAAAGTTTGGATAACAAGGTTGGTCAAATTGCACTTCCCTCGCGCAAAAATTTTTTCATAACACATAGATCTTTCCCAACGATATGAAAACGGGCCATTACGAACCAGTTGCTCCGAGGTAGACGCCAGCTTCAAAACGAGACGTGCGAATGTCATTCTTGCAGTGCTGATGCACTGCCCGCACATTTTTCAACAGAGCTGTGGCAATGTCTGTTTTCACAGCTTCGAGTTCATTGAGAGAGGGCGGAGAATTGGAATGTCGAATGTAACGAGAAGACATGAAAGGGCAAGTCTTTCTTTTCTCACTGATGTCAATGTTTACAGATCTTACTATTATCTTATCTCGGTAAGATAAGATTGTGATGAAGATGGAACAACAAGTTCAAATACAAATGACTATTGGCGACGGTATTGAAGAAGGTCCAGTTTGGCGCACTGCTTCAATCGGTCGCCTATTGTCCACATTCCGATGCAATTTCCAAGCGTTACCTTCTTCAGAGACCGCTTCTCGTGTGCATAAACCAATAGCAGGTCCAGAGATACCCAGTGGTGGGCGTGTTTCGCACAAAACCTGTCGAACCTTGGCAATTCCTCGAACCATAGCTTCACTTCTTCCAGCCGCGACGAAGGCGATTGTGTGGCCCTGCTTATCATGGCGCGCGCAAACGCAAGGCCTTCCGTCCAACCATCCACGACCAGCCCCAAACTCTCCAACTGATCATTTTGAGACAGGTCAATGATGTCCTTTATATAACCTTATGAAGCCCATCAGTCACAGACAGAATTCAATCGTAGGACATGACTTACCAGTTGCTTTCTATCAAGCCCAAGAACCAGGTGCGTCAACGATTTGCAGCGCCTCAGATAAAGCCCGAGATCAAACATTTCATCGTCGGCTATGTTGGATGCGACGATCTTGGTCATCAGCGGGGTTGCCGGCGCCTTGAAGAGCCAGTAAAGGAAGGGCCTCTTCTCGCAGCGAAGAACAATTTCGCGCAATGTGGCGGGAGGACGTAGCTCGGTCTCCAGATCGCCGCGGTGCTCGCCGTGTACTCATCCGAAGGCTCAAAATGCATGCGCGGGAGCTGCCAAGTGACACCCTTGAGGACAAGCGTTCTCAACCGCGGAAAGGAACAGATCACGTTCTGCACATGGAAGAACCATTGAAAATCGCAATCCACGAGCCAGAGCGCTTCGACAAACTTGAAGGCCCGCAAAGCCGGAATCGCTTCAGGTGGAAAGTGGCAATTGCACGCCTCGACGATAAGAGTCGTAACTTCCGGTCCAGTCTCGCCTCGCTCTGCGCCTAGAGTGGCACTCAGCTTCGGAACGAACTCTGCAAGCCACGCCGACGAGTATGTCTCTAATCTAATACTGCGGATTAGGTTGCGGAGGTTCGGAGTGGCGGAAGTGATGAATTCGATGAAGCCGTCACTGTTGTTGTCCCTGATGGTGACTTCCTTCAGCAGATGGCGTCGTGCGGATGCCAGCCAGCTTCTGGACACAAGGCTGCATTCTTTCAACGTGCGGGCATCCGAGCTGCAATGGTCCATGACGACGTCGACGAGTTCTCGTGAAAATACAAAGGGAACAAGCGATCTCTGGTGATCTGCTAGGTCGCAAGGGGGCGTACGTGGAGTGGACAAAGTCTGGTCCAACATTTGGGTGTAAAGCTTAACGCAGCGTTAGCCGGCTTGGTTGAGACTTTTATAGATGGGACACCTAACCCATTATTCGACGAAGATGAGTATGGCCACACGATGTGGGCCACCTGTATGTCGGACCCCTAAAATTCTCCTTTGATCATTATCTGCCGTTATTTCGGCGGCTGTCTACGTCGAATCTAGGGTCTTTCTTGACATTGTGCAGTCTGCGAAGACATTAATCGGCGGCCTAGTCGTCCGTCCCCCAATTGCGAGAGAAGAATTACTGTAACACACTGTATACTATTTCTATCAAAAACAAGATAGAGTAGCTTTGAATTTGAGCGGCTGTTGGATTTACGTCTAAAAGTCCAGGATCTCGCGCAAGCAACATCGTCTAAGCAGGGCTCCAGCTCCCCATTGGTTGAAGCACGCCCTGACAGTCACAGCCTTCAGCGCGCGCTGTTCGTGCGCCTTGATCAGCACCTCATCGAGGGACCCCCAATCCATGGCCTGATGCACCGAGGCGTCGTACTTTGGGATTTTATCAAACCAGAACATCACTTCCTCCAGGCACGAGGAAGGAGCCGACACAGCCTTCGATATGACGTCCTTTGCAAATTCAAGATCGGGCATGGAGCAGTCAATGACGAGCCCCAGGCAGCGAAGCTGGTGGTGGGAGGAGAGGTCGACGTGCTCACGCAGGTAGGCTAGGAAGAAACTGAGCTGAAGCGAACGAGCGACGACAAGGCCGACTTACTGTACGTATGAGGGTCAGGGCACAAGATCAACTCGGTCAGTGTTTTGCGGATCTGCATCAGGTAGCGGCCGATATCGTTCGCCTCACCGGGAGCTATGTTGTCCAAGAGAAGCCTAGAGAGAGGAGGAGGAGCAGGTAAAGAGAGAACCAGTCCAATATGTGGGTCTTGTCGCAGCGTAGAAGGATATCGTTTAAATAAGCGGGAGGACGCGGCAGTGGGACAGAACGTTCGTTATACTTCATCATCTTGGAAGGCCACATATTGTCGGCTGCGCACATCCCCGGGTATGGGCCATCTGCCCAGCAGGACCTGTCCAGAACGAGGGCCCTCAAGCGCGGATAAGAGCAAATCAAGTCTTGCACTTGAGAGAACCCCAGAAAAGACATTCAACGAGCCGCAGCTCTTCTACAAGGTCGAAGGCTTTCAGCGCGAGGACGGTGTCGAGGGTGAGAAGACGGTGACGAGCCGTGATCGTCAGCGTGGTCACTCTGGGACCGCCGCTGGGATCCCCGGCGCAGAATTGCGAGCTCAGATAGCGTACGAGCTTCGGGGTGAAGTTGGAGAGCCATGTGGAGGAATTGCTGCGGAGGTGAACGCTGCGAATCAGGTTGCGAACGTTTGGCGGAGCGGCAGCGAGGAATTCAGGGAACCCGTCGGCGTTGCTGCGGCAGAGGATGACGTTCTTCAAGAGATAACGGCGAGCGGACGACAGCCAGGCACGCGATACGAGACTGCACGTCTTTAGGGTGTCGAGTTTCGAGCTGTGGTAATCTACGATCGCGTCAACGAGCTCTTGGGGAGCGCTGCGCGAGGAGACGTCAGGCGACGTGGCATAATGGTGAACGAGATTGGACGATGAATTGCGCACCCACAACGAGCCTCGCGATTTCTTATAACCGCGACAACCACCTTTATGCGACGGATATGGACATGGCCACGAAAGCCTTGCGGAGGGTGTACCGACCGTTGGGCCATCGGAAAAAAAAAAAAAAGAGTTTGACCATTGTCATCTTCATTGAGCATCTCTATGGCCATCGTGGCAAGCATGTGATCGACCCAAGCTCGGGTCATTTACGAGGAAAGAAAGACGTCTGGGAAGTTTGACCCACAACTGTCACAGAGGAACGACTCGGCAACCGTCAATACCATCGAGCTCGCAGCGCCTAGAGAATGAAATCATTTTTTCAGACACAAGTGCCCCGAGTATCGTTGATTGGGCATCTTCTTCCCGCACAGGTGTAGACTTGTCGACCGAAAATATTCAACATTGGACTGATCTAGGAACCACACGCTCGTTATTGAAATCCCTACCCGGGTCAACGGGAGAAATTGGTATACTAACCAAGTACAATTGCAGGGATAATGGGTTGCGAGGGCTATGGACGGTAAGGACAATGTCGACAAAGGAACATCCTGACCGTGAGAATATGTCAAGCTTTCATCTTTTCCGTGCAACTGATTCGGTGAATTCCTGCATTCCAGAACGGCAGAAAAGTCCCAACGGATCGTGTGTTCAGGCCAATTCACGATTTTATCTCTCTTGCTCAAGGACATGCGAAACATCTCCTTCGCTTTGTTCGGTCAAAGTGATGACGACCTTGAGCAGGAAAAACGCATCTCTGGCAAGTAGCGCAGAGTCCGGACGCGCAAGGAGACGTGCTTAGTTGCCAGGACACTGGAGTATTGTTCATCACCAGCGGATTCGGACAAGTGTCAGATTTCAAATTTCAAATTTCACCGTCCTTTCCTGCTTCTTTGTCCGCCAAAAGGATCCTTATCATCCGAGGCACGCGACGCCGCGGAAGGGAGAGTGGCTACGTCCGGTGTCGGGCGCGCCCGAACGTGCAAAGGTCGCGACTCTCTCAAACATTCTGCGCAATATCACGTCCGATCCTCAGTCTCCGGTTTTGCTGTTGCATCTTCGGAGCATACATAATGGACGTCGGTGCGAGGTGGCAAGTCAATAAAATCAATAAAACGTGTAATCGGCATCCTGTTGTTGCGTACCCTTGTCTTGGGCATGCGATAAACTTGTGCAGCGCCCCTCCATATCTGATGCCCGCGTGACCAGCGAGCGCCATGGAGTCTCGATCCCCACACATGAGATACGGAATGGAGAACCCCGCCAAAACCCTGCGATCCTCTGGTGTGTATGCGTCCATAATACAGTTCTCGCTCATCGCTTTTGGAACAGAAAAGCCAAGGAATCGGTGCCTCCCGGGCATCGTACTGTCTCTTCTTTCGGTGAGCGCATAGATTGTATGGTGTCAAACGTCGTATGACGCGGCTCGCCCACGACCATCAAGACGACGACCCCGTCTTGCATACGTTTGGATGAGGAAGTAGTTGCCGAGTTTGTGCGGGACTTTGAGCAGCCGACAGTCTGAGAACCTTCACTTGGCCAAACACGGTACGGTGTTCCCAATATGCAAGCTTATGTCCGAGGCGTTTGGAAGATATAAGTTTTGGCTCTGCTCATTTTCTTGCTTTTTTTTTTTCCTTTTTACCTCCTGGATGCTGATGAGAAGACATTAGACTGTCCGAACCGTGACGTGCTCATTCTTGTCCTGCTTGCCCTGAAAACGGAAATAAAAGTTTTGTGGACCGCCACCTCTCCCCAAGATTCACCATTTTGACATCATGGTCGTTGCTATTCATATCAGACGGCATCAGTTTGAGCGCCATGTCATAGCTTCATGCCATGCAGTGTTGCATCAATCTGGTCAGTGGATGGTACCCATCACTCAACCCTGACGCTATATATCGTCGAAGACACTGCTTGCGGACGTATGGCTGTCGGCCTGCACTACACGTCTTTATCCAGTGTGGATGGGTTCCGTAGTCTCGATGCGTCTTCGTATCATATCCATAGTGCTCTTTTGAATTGCTTTTTGTGTGGTATGTCACGTTCCCGCAGAAAACTAGTCATGGTCGCTGATTATACAAGGGTGCTCAGGAATGTACACGTCTGTCTTTGGGTTTATGCTGTGCATGATCTGTATGGCATCTCTGTTTCGTTTCGTTTTTTTTTTCACTTCACGTATTTTGTTGATGCGATGCGGGTAGGTAAGGATCCCAGCATCAGACGCCATCCCGTCAACGTTGTTGTCGTTGTGCAATATGCGATGGTGATGGCGTATGCGCTGATCCAGGTCGGATACATGCTCTCTCGAGTCTATTTCGATGTCGATCCGCTTCTGGCTGGTCAATACGCATGGCTTCATCGTCCGGTGCTCCTGGTCGCACAATCCGCTTGCCTGTACGTGTCAATAATGCTCGGCGATGGGCTGATAGTGAGCCGTCTCTCAAATTTCTGAATTGCCAAGCTGAGGTATGTCACAGATACGGAGATGTTTCAAAATATGGAACAAAAACATGTTCATTATCGTGATCCTGACATTGCCTTTTGTGGTCGAAGTCGGTCAGCGGTCCACGCATCGTATCCGGGAATAAACAATTAGTGACTTGCGTTGGAACAGGCTTCTTCACCTACTATCTCTATCTCATCACCCCTAGCGCCAAAGCGAATTTAGCGAGGAATTCGGGGACGGTGATAGAGGTGGCGACGTATCTCGCCGTCAGCCTCACCATCCTGGCTTCGTTGCTGATCATCGTGCGGATCTGGAAACTCGGACCGTCTGGCAGCATGCGGAGGTACAAGATGGTGATCGAGATCGTCGTCGAATCGGCGTTGCTGTACTCGATACCGCTCGCGCTCTGCCGGCTCTTCTCGAGCGTTCAATCGCACATCAACGCGAATTCTGCGGTTTGGGACACCACCGGCGCGGTGATGACGGTGAGTGGCGAATACGCGAGAGGTCTGGATATGCGTTTGATTCGGCGCCATCGAACCGTCTTCAGGGACTTGCGCCGCTGCTGCTCATCGCGCGGATATCGCTCGGGCTCGCGAGGCCGAACGAGTCGTGGAACGCGTCGATCTCGTTTGCTTCCAGCAAAGAGGGTGAAGCAGAGAGCGCGATGTTGCGTGAACAAGGTGCGGCGTCGTAGACGTTACTTCCAATTGGTTTTTTTTTTTTTTTCGTCGGGGGTTTTGTTTTTTTTTTTGTGATCGAGTCGCGGAGGTTTCGGCAGTGTCAAACGGGCAAGGCCATTTTGGAGCATGGAGCATAACCACACTGCCACCAAGAGAATAAGAATAGGCCAAAAGAAAAATGTGAGCAATGAAGGCATTGCATGTATGACCGACTCGACCTGGAACGCACATCATGATCAGCACAATGTATGTAGGCACAGATTTCTGCTCCACGGTTTGATCTTTGATCAAGAGTGGCAGCTGTCAGAGGCTGTCAGCTGTCATGATCAAAGGCGATGTTATAATTAGTATGCGTCATCACAAAGATAAAAATAGATTCAGGGAGTGTGGTGAGCATTGAGGATTTTGTATTCTCTGTGGCTGCAGGCAGCAGACCAGAACTTTGATATCAGGTGTAGCATCTAGCGCGTGCCAGCGGATCAGCGCCCGTTGACGTCAAAGTGGATCTTTGTTCATCCGGCTGGTGTCCTGATATTCGCAGGAGAGAGCGCAGTTCGACTGCCGCTAACGATCCCAAAAAAAAAACAAAAAAGAAAAAAGAAAACAAAAATGTGTTTTTGGTTAGCAGACTGGGCATCGCGTGTAGCAAAACGGTTTTGTTTTTCGTTGATCTGCACTCTTTTTGTTTTTTTTTTTTTTTAGCACGCGGTCAAGGCGGTGCTAGGTCTGTATCACCGTTTTTGCTTTTTGTGCGTGTGTGTCCGAGAATAGAACAGGACGACCGAAGTGGGAGCCTAAATTGTCAGCCACAGAGGTCGGGCAGTTGGCCGCAAGGGTGAGGTAACTGGGTCTAGCGGCCAATATCGGTTGGTTGGTACGGAGACAGGAGTCTGGACTCTCGAGCCCCCCCTTCTCCCGGAGGGTCGGAGGGCGAGAACCCACTTAAACGGGTGGCGTGCGGCATGTGGAGGCCGTGTTTGGGTCGGTTAGCCAGACTGCGTTTTGCAAGAAGGAAAGGGACCCCGAGAAGGGATGCCTGGCGGGGAGCAACTGGGCCGGTTTCATGCCTGGCGGAGGATTTTTGAAGCATTGTCTTTTGAGAGCGAAATCGGTGCAGACGGCAGAGAGAATAGACGGGGCGGCACCAGGATGTTTTTTTTCCGAGAATCGGCGTGGGTTGATTTACATAAGCAGAGACGGTGGCTGGGGTCGACGTGTCGTGATTGAAATGGGAGTTGTGCTGTTGCTGCTCACCACCACTCACATTCCTTTTTCTTCCCTCCACCTCGACTTGTCCTCGCCTCCGCCCTTTTTTTTAATCTTTTTTCTTCTTCGTAGCCTCCACGCTCTCGTTCTATCCAGAGATTGCTGACGCCCGCCAACAATGCATCCACCCCCGCTCGCTCTGGCGGCCTTGTGGCTCGCCTCCGTCTCCGCACCGGTCCTCGCAGCGACCGCAGGCTCGTTCGCTGACGGAGGTAGCACCCTTGTCAGCGCTATGATGGTCCGTCCCCTCTGCCCCTTCCCAACTCTGCGCTGCCCCGCCTGACACTGCTCGTCTCAGCTCTTTCTAGGCAACGAAGAAAAAATTTACATTCTGGACAAGGCGGAGGGCAATGCCGCTCAAGTCGCAGGCCATCCCGCATGGGGTTCCGTCTGGTGAGCACATCACTCTTGTTTCACTCTTTCCTCTCCGACTTTCCTTGGGCTCGACGGAGCATCGCCGTTTCTGACAACTGACGTCTGCAAAGGGACATCAAAACTCATCAAACGACCGTCATGGACGTTCGCACAAACGTGTTCTGCGCCTCTGGCATGCACCTCCCCAACGGCTCCTACGTCACTTTTGGCGGCAACGGCGCTGTCGGCCGCGGTGGCAACATCGGCTCCCAGGTCAATCCCTCACAGGGCAACGGCGCCTGGGACTCGGAGTACCAGGATTTCGACGGCGGCAAGTCCATCCGCGTCCTCAACCCATGCACGTCCAAGGACAACTTCAATTCCGCCAATTGCCAGTGGTTCGACGACCCCAGCGTCCTTTCCATGCAAAAGCGCAGGTGGTACTCGGCTGCCGAGGCCCTCGCCGACGGCTCTATCGTTCTCATTGGCGGTTTCGTCAACGGTGGCTACATCAACAGAAACACTCCAAACACCGACCCCGAATTCGAGGGTGGCGCCGCAGAGCCCACCTACGAGTTCTTCCCTGCCAACGGTCGTCCAGCCCAGACCATGAATTTCATGATCAAGACCTCCGGCCTCAACTCTTACGCACACACCTACCTCCTGGCTTCCGGCAAAATGCTCGTCCAGGCCAACATTTCCACGAGTGCGTTTATACCTATTTCGGTCTTGGATCGACTCAATTTTTTCTTTGTTCCGTTGTATAGTGATATGGGACTACAATGCCAACGTGGAGACTCCTCTGCCTGACATGCCCAAGGGCGTCGTCCGCGTCTACCCTGCTTCGGGAGCCGTCGCCATGCTACCCCTCACCCCGGCCAACAATTATGCACAGACCGTCTTGTTCTGCGGCGGCAGCGACATGCCGGACGAGGCGTGGGGCAACTATTCATACCCGACCATCAACACATGGCTGTACCCTGCCTCCAGAGACTGCCAGCGCCTCACTCCGGAGCCTGCGGATGGTTCCGCACCGGCGTTTGAGCAGGACGACGACATGCTCGAGGGCCGCACGATGGGCCAGTTCATCGTCCTTCCTGATGGAACGATGTTGGTCATCAACGGTGGTTTGAATGGCACTGCGGGATATTCCGAGGCGACAGGCCAGACGTTCTCGTACGGTGATATGCCCTTTGGCATGTCCCTCGCCTCTGGTCCGGTCGGCACTCCGGCCATCTACAACCCCAACAAGCCCAAAGGTCAGCGGTGGTCCAACGCCGGTCTCGGCACGTCCAACATTGCGCGTCTGTACCATTCATCTGCCATGCTTCTGCCTGATGGCTCCGTGTTCGTCGCCGGATCCAACCCGAACGTGGACGTGAACCTGACGACCATCTTCCCGACCGAGTATCGCGCGGAGATCTTTTACCCTTCTTACTTCTCCGCCACCACGCGTCCCTCGCCACAGGGCATCCCACAGACGATCTCCTATGGCGGTGCTTCCTTTGATATCACGATCCCGGCCAGCTCGTACTCTGGCTCGTCCAACGCCGCGGCTGATAACACGACTGTGGCACTCGTGCGGGGCGGATTCACGACGCACGCGCTGAACATGGGTCAGCGTTATCTCCAGCTGAACAACACCTACACGGTACAGAATGACGGCACGATCGTGCTGCATGTCGCGCAGGCGCCGCCGAACCCCAACCTCTTCCAGCCTGGACCTGCCCTCTTCTTCGTCACCGTCAACGGCATTCCGAGCGTCGGCAAGATGATCATTATTGGCTCTGGCCAGATGGGTGCCCAGCCGACCACGGGCGCTAGCGTGCTGCCGCCGAACGTGCGTGCTGATTCTGCTATTGGCACCGCAGACGGATCGAGCTCGGGTGGTGCGAGCGGAGGCCAGAACAACAGCAGCAAGGACAACGGCGCAGGCGCGTCGTCGTCGCACACGGGCGCGATCGTTGGCGGTATCGTCGGCGCGCTGGCCGTGATCGGGGTGCTCGGTGCGCTGATTGGTATCTTCCTAGCGCGCCGGCGGCGCAGTGGCGCCCTCGCGGGTTCAGGCGCAGGTGCGACCGGGCGCCAGATCTCTTCAACGTATCCGATGTCGTCTGCTGGCGCAGCGGGGGTTGGCGGAGCGCTGGGGCTCGGTGGTGCTGCGGCGCTCGTGGGCGCCGGCGTCGGCGCGAAGGGTTGGGTCACCGCGGCATGCGAAGTTCTGACTCGAGCGCGTTTGTTCCGTTGCAGCAGGATAATCACAGCCAGGCGTGGAACGCGAGCAGCGCGAGCTTGGCTGGTCCGTATAGAGACGATGATGATGGCGTCGGTGCGGGCGTCGGCGAGCGGCCGTCTGTCGCGATGGCGCGTGGAGACGGTGGGAATGGCATGAGCTTGGATTATGATCCGTATGCGGCGAGGGAGGTTTACCCGCAGAGAACGCCGAACCGGTATTGAAAGTCGGAAAATTTCTGAATTTTTTTTTTTCTTTCCTTTATTTTTCATTCGGGAATTCCAAGGGATATGGATTTGGTTTGCTCGTTTGTGTTTCTTGTTCCATCCCTTTATTCCCCTGGAGATGGTTTTTTTCGTCGATATCCTTTTTCCCGGTTCTTTTTCGCGCGTTCTCTGCTGGTATTCTGGTCTGCCTTCCTCCGTCCCTCTCCTCGTTCCAAGGTTCCAAGGTCGAGGTTTGCTTCATCATCGCACCCGACACTCCGTCATGCCTCTCTCACATCTTCACGGCCATATGTGCACTCGCATTTACCCCTCCAACCATATCATTCGCGTAATCCGGTGTCATAACCTAGCCGCCTCCCTCACCGTCCGCCGCCCACGCCCATCGTTCACGTTTTCTTTTTTTATGCTCGCGCTGAACTCTCTCGCCCGGAACTGTTCCACCCCTGCGCTCAAAGCCAAATCCAATGGGTTTTTATCCTGCCTCCCTCCCTCTGTTTCTTCCCCTTCAGTCTATATATCCACATCGTCATTTTCTTGACTTTTTCTTTTCCCCCCCTTCATTACCGAACAACGAATCATGGACCTGAATAAAGGCAAAAGTGTCTCTTTCCTTCTTTATTATTCCTTTCCTTTTTTTTTTTTTTTCTTCTTTCCTTCTTGATACATATCCAATGTTTTTTGTCTTTACGATATAACCCCTCTTTATTTTATTTCCCCCCCCCCCTCCCCCTCCTTTCTCTTTGTAGCCGTGCGCACTAGTCGGCTTGACACACGCCCCACCCACACCCCACCCCCAGGAGGTTTCTTTGCGTTGACGATACATGTGGAGTTCATAGGTTACTCTTTTTTTTTCTTTCCCTTTTCCCTTGCCCTGAACTTATGACGAGGATGCGTGTATTGGTTTTTTTAGACTTTTTTTTTTTTTGCAATGAAGACATGGACTTGGATATGATGAAAGATTAGAGAGGGGAGAAACAATGTTCGCTCTGTATATGGGTGTGATTGTTTTCGGCGCCAACGTTCTTGCTATCATGATCACGACACGAACATGATCATTGATCATTGCTGATCATTGCCGCGAGGCAGGTGCATGGCTGTTTTGTTACGTCCCTTGTGGGAATCGCCTGTCTGTGGCGACGGCAACGTGAATTTGAGTGCTGGACTATTGCATGAGGTCGAGTCCTTGCGGTTCAAGGTGCTCTTCAAGCCTTCCTCTGCCGCCTTTTGACGAATTATCTCACAAAGATGACCACCGCAAGGTATGTCATGATTTTTTTTTCCCCGGTTCGACCGCGAACTTGAACATAGGAATTCAGGTACACACCTGCTCGCTCCACCACCATGCTGCGCGAGCCACTGAGCTCGGGGCCGGACGAAGCGCGTCAGCGCCAAGAGCGACGATGTGAAAGCGAGGTCGAACGATCGTCGTTCGTGCTGCGTGACGTGAAGTTGTAGAGGAAGAAGCTGAGCAGGTCTAGGACGAGATTGTTTTTTTTTTTTTTAACCAAAAAAAAATTAGATACCATGTGTGTGCGAGGACGTGCCTGTGAGGGCAACCAAGAGCAGTTTCTTCCACACAGAGATGGGACATTCTGGGCGTGGAAGGGACGTGAAGATAAGGCCGAGCAGCACGAGAATGACAGTGAAATACGAAGGCACTGTGTCAATAAAGAATAGCTAGTCGGAGGATCGCAGACTCTTGAATATCCCAGATAAGCATGCATCGCTGCATCAATGCAGCATCATTGTCGCCCGCCAAGTTTCAACCTGCTGACATATGTCCGTGATGCTTTCTACCAAATGCAATTTATACTGCAAAGCCATGTCGGTCACAATCTACCGCAAAAGTGCACATCGAAAACCACCCATATAAGCATTTATATCGAGCTAGTGATCTGCATAGAACCACACTGGATTCTTGCCAAAGTATTCACTACAATTCTTGATCAAAACTACATCCTTCGCCGTTTCTAAATTCTCCAAAGTGTCATTGTACGTGAGAATGAGAGCATAACTCCCGATTTTCCTTGTCCTTCCCTCCTTATAATAAGCGACAAGGCCCTTATAGTACCACGGGGCTGGTATGCCAAGCTCCATCCGTCTGAACGCCACTTGCCACCTTGACCATTCATCCGGCTCAGGGGGAACACCATGCAGGTCAGCCCAATGGAGGACTTCGTCGAACTTGAATTCAAATCCAAGGGCGCAAAGCGGATAGTCGTTAGAGCGCAAGGGAGGGATTTCAAACGGTGGAGGTCTACGTTTGGATTCCGTGGGGTTCGCTTTAGATTCCGTGGACCTATGAAGAAATTGAAGTGGAAATTTGGAGCTCGATGCCAAAAAGCTTACATGGCTTCCGACGTGGCAGAGAACTCACAACTTGAAGCGAGATGTTTGGCATTCGTTCGAGCTAGCAATGCGGTTTTTTATGTAATGAAGTGGTCCACTTATCGAAGCGGACAACATTCATTCCATGGTCCACTCAAAACCGACCGTTCACATATGGTGTATATGACCTCAATAAGGCAAATGAAGAAAGGTCAGACAGTGGTTCCTACGATTGTAGGTCAGACGGCGTAAATATTGTAAACCTCCTGAGAGTAAATTTGGACCAGGGACCACGATGATCCCAAGGCTGGCATTGTTTTCTGGAGCTCTAGGCGGATCGTTCTCGTGTCCATTTGTACCCAGACATTGCGCATGCTCTGTGCCGGGCTGTTTTATCAGGCCTATCAGGCAGTGTTGTTCCAGTCGGCGACTTTCGGTTGAAGTCGGTCAGACGACTAAGCCGAATATACGTCGACTTTGATGGGAGGTCGTAGACTATTGGAGACTATTGGTCGACTTTGCCTTTTAGTTATGATTACAATACTCCACTGGAGCAAGTTGTGATTATAATTCCGCATCGTCGTTCCTCCGTCTCCCAAAATACGATCCGTTAGTGATGCCCGACGTAAGAGGCGCCTCATGTTGTAGTGAGCGGTCCAACGGGGTCGAACCACGCTGATTGGGCGCCACTCATTGATCTGATGCGCGACACAGCTCCAACAGCAACCACAGCGGCACCAGCGACGGCGACGGAACAGATTCCATCGATTCAGGTCACCCGTGACCTATCGTCGACAGAACAGGCCGATGCTTCATCGGAAACCATTTATCCAGCACCCAACCTCATAACCCGATATCTTCAGGCCATTGTTCAAGAGATTGAAAGGTCGGCTGATGAGGATGACAGTGATTCCTCAATGTTCATCGATGATGCATCGTCGTCACATTCTCATTTACAATTTTGGATCTTTTTGATTTCACTAATGAGCATTGGACAGAAGCACAGATGCGGAGTGCTGTCGGCAGCCTGGAGGATGAATTAGAAGTGTACGAATTGTTGGAATTGGATACTAGTGGCGAGGCGGATCTCGAGCTAGATCTCGATGACACTACGGAAAACATTCTCAGAGTATAGAGGTAGATCAAATATATTTATGCAAGAGCGGACGACGTGCTATAACTGGCCGTGTGCTTTGCCTTCGACCTTTCGTAGCGGCGGCTTGTGCTGTTGCTCTGCCTTCGCCATACATAATACACTACATGTGACAAAAGTCGGACGGGGGGTCGCTATAGTCTACTTTGGCCTGATGTGCGGCTTAAGCCGGCTTTGCACGACTTTGGACGTTTATCCGCCGACTTGAACAACACTGCTATCAGGCCCTGCGTGCCGCAGCCCCCGCTATTGTGTTGACAAGAAATGAATTTGAACGTTTGAGGTGTTGCATAATCTGAGAGTATGTAACTCCGAATCGCTGCGTTGGAGGTCTCGCTTACGTAAGAATAATTTTTTCGTCTCTCTGCATATATTGCTCGTGACAAAGGTCCCAAGACCTGCCTCGAATCTTCTTTTGACATTATTTCAGTTGTCGACGTTCTGCCTGCGATATGGACTCACTCATAGCCAAGCGGATTCCGTAGCGCCTCTAAGAAAGAAACGGAGAACGAGTGCAATAAGCGAGGACAGAAGAAAGGCCAGTCCCAGAAGAAAGCAAAATCAAAGCAGACATCGTCCTTCGACTTCACGCTTCAGTCCGTCGCAAAGCGCACCTCGTTGCCCAAATCGCTGGCCAGCTGCCTCGAGGACCCGAATCTGGTGATGCGTCTTATAA